>JAJOOR010006493.1:0-44820 GCA_036250505.1 Solanum acaule
CACCTTTTTTTAGCTTGGGGTGATGGTCATTTCCATGGTACTAAATCCAAAACAGGGGTTCAAGCTAGTCAACAATCTACAGAAAGAAAAAATGTCATTAAAGGGATTCAAGCTTTAATTTGTGAAAATGGTGAAGAAAACGTTGATGATGCTGGTGAAGTTACTGATGCTGAATGGTTTTATGTTATGTCTTTAGCTCAATCTTTTTCAATTGGCGATGGTGTACCTGGTAAAGCTTTTAGTACTGGTTCTATTATATGGTTAACTGGTGCTCAACAACTTCAATTTCATAGCTGTGAAAGAGCTAAAGAAGCTCATGTTCATGGAATTCAAACTTTTGTATGTATTCCAACTTCAAATGGGGTTCTTGAATTGGGTTCAAATCAACAAATTAAAGAAAATTGGATCTTGATTCAACAAGTTAAGTCCATTTTCTCTTCAATTCCTGATGTTGGTCTTGTGACTTGTTTAGAACAGAACAACAACAGTAAAAACCCAAAAACAGAGGAAACTGAAACTGAATGTAATGATTCAGATTCCGATTGTCAAGTACTAGTGGAGAAACCAGTAGAGAAGAAAACCCCGAAGAAGAGAGGGAGAAAACCAGGGGCAACACGCGAAACACCGTTGAACCACGTTGAAGCAGAGAGACAGAGGAGGGAGAAGTTAAACCATAGATTCTACGCTCTGCGTTCTGTTGTTCCTCATGTTACCAAAATGGACAAAGCTTCATTGTTATCAGACGCAGTATCGTATATCAATGAATTAAAATCAAAAGTTACTGAATTGGAAGGTCAGCTCACTAGAAAATCCAAGAAACTGAAAATCGAGTGTACTGATAGTACTACTATAGACAACCATAGTACTACTACTACAACAACAAATTCAGTGGAACAAATTCGGCATAATTCATCGTCAGCAGCATCATTTGGTGTCCAGAACAATTTAAAAGTGGAAGTCGAAGTAAAGATTTTGGGCCCTGATGCCATGGTAAGGGTACAATCTGAAAATGTAAATTACCCATCAGCAAGATTGATGCGTGCTCTTCAAGATCTTGAACTTCATGTCCACCATGCCAGTATTTCGAGTGTCAACGATATTATGCTACAGGACATCGTTGTTAAAGTTCCTATAGAACTGAGTACTGAAGATCGATTAAAAAACGCTCTAATTAGAAGCATTGAGCAGCAGTAACAATAGTAGTACAATGTTTCTTTCATCCTTAAATTTTTACGCATTAATCTTGTTTAAATGTATGTTCAAATTAAAATTTCTCCAGTATTTTCGCCTTTGTAATAAATTATTTTTGGCTTAAGTCATACGTAGCCCCTTAAAGTTGTCCGCATAATTTACTTAGATACTTTAACTAAGATTAGTACCTATTGAACACCTCTACTTATTCGGATTTGAACCTTTTAAACACTTTTTTGACAATCAGCTAAAAGATATAAATGTGTGTAATACATGGCAAATTGACAAATCAGTGACGTACATGTTGCGTTTTGAGGAAAAAAAAAAGAAGAAATAAAGGAAAAGGAAGTTGCAGTGGAATCAACTACAAAACTAATGATGAACAACTAATTCATCTCATGTCTATGGAGTGGAGACATCAACTTATCTCTGAGCAATCAAATGATTTAACTTATTGATGATCAGTAGGGAAAGATTCACAATTCAAATGATTTAACTTATCGATGGAAATTCTTGATTTCAAAATGCCATTCCGTCCGGCCACCATTGTCGTCGTCACCTTCCAACCCTTTTAATTCAACGATTTTATTTTTCAGATCTAATTTTTCTAAAAGTTGAAAATAGCAAATTACATACATATAAAAACTAATCAATACATGAACCACCTATAATTTTTTAGATACCAATGAAATCATTGACTACATAATCATCTAAGCAAAGCATGGAGAAAGGTAGAAGGAGAGGTGATTTCTTTTCTTTTTTTTAGATCTGATTTATTTGAGTACAGATTTAAACTTTTAAAGAAGAAAACAAAGAAAGGAATTTTTCCGATGAATAAGATTGGCGATGCGGGTGGCAACATCGGCGGCAGCTATGGAAAAGGTGGTGGCGTTGAAGAAGTTACGACTAATGAAGAAGGAAGAAGAAAGAGAATAAAAAAAAAAAAACTAAAAGTACCCTTCTGACGCGCTAAATGTAGGTGATTTGCACCTTCCTTGCCACGTCAGCAAAAAGTGTTCAATAGGTACTTGTTTTGAATAATAAAAGTGTTCAATAGGTACTAGTCTTAGTTAAAGTGTCTAAGTGAATTATGCGGACAACTTTAAGGGACTAGTATGACTTAAGCCATTATTTTTCCTAGTATTCCTTGTATAGAAAAAAATTGTCATGTAAAGAAGATGCATATTGTTGCATGCTTGTTTATGGACAGGCAGAATCAGAAAATTTAATTTATTTTTGTCACTTGATAGATCATTCCTCCGTTTCACAAAGAATGACCTCATTTTCTTTTTAGTCAGTTTCAAAAAGAATGACCTCTTTCCTTTTTTGGTAACATTTTACTTTTTGTTTTCCACGTGGCATGTTTAAGACCACAAGATTAAGGGCAATTTTGTATATTTGACATAACATTAATTTAGGACCACAAGATTCAAAAGTCTTCTTTATTTACTTAAACTCCGTGCCAAATCAAATCAGGTCATTCTTTGTAAAACGGAGGGAGTATAACATAATTACAGTCATAATTATTGAATTCTATCGAGTTAAAGATGTGGCTCCGCCACTGTCGCTATTTGCCAGTTGGAATTATTATTATTAGGAAAATTAAAGGTTGATGTGTTGTTTGTCTTTAAATATCAACATATGTTCCCTCTTTTTCATGTTTATGTGGTTTCTATTTTGTTTTTTTTACATTACCCCACCACTAAAAAGACAAACATTTTTTTCCATTATTTGTGTTTTCTGTATTGTCCAAAAGTCTAAAAAAACATGAAAAATATGTGATTAGATCATTCTATGGTATATTATTGTCAATGAAAACTCTTCTTTTAGACTTTAAAATCCCACTTGAGGGTTGCACAACTATACAATTTATATATCATACTCTTTCATAGCTGGTTAAAGCTATATATGTATTAATAATATATGATTTGGTTATGAAAATTTTTATATATATATTTTTTATTGACATGATTAAAAAAAATATTACTAGGGTAAGTTATGATAGATCACCAAAGTATATATAGGGAAAAATTGTGCAATTTCTGGTAATACTAAGGGTTGATTTATAGGTTTTCGAGGAGTTGAAAACTTAGTAATTTTTGTTCAAATTTTATAATTTTTAAAATATTTAGTAATAAACTCTATTACTTTTGAAGTCATTGTAAAAACTCGTAAAAATTTAAAATCATAAATTTGCTTCTAGATACTCTCTTTATTCTAAAATAAGTAGTATTTTTAGTTTAAACATACCTGGTTAAAAACCATTTATTCCTAAAATATAAAAATTATGTTTAACAACTTATTCATAACCAAAGAAAAGCAAATCAATGATTCTTAATTATATAAATAAGAATAATTTAAAAAGAATAAAATCAATACATTCTTAAAATCCCGAAACACTATTTATTTTAAAATAAAATGAAATGTTAAAATATCACATCTTTTGAAATGAAGGGAGTAATAATACAAAGTTAGAAATCATAATTTTATTAGGATCTTCATTAGGTGATGCATGTATCTTATCTTATCCAAAAAGGACCACATGTATTGATTAAGGGACTTAATATATATCATTATTAGCACACAATCACTTTAATGATACATGATTTGTGTTTACTATATTTTTTCTCCTTGATTCATTTTTATTTGTTCATTTTAAGTTTTATATGTATTTTAAAAAAATCAATATAAATATTTTATTATAATATATTAAATATTAATTGATGTACAGTCTTTAAATCTCGAAAAATAATTCAGAAAAAAGTAATTAATATTAACGATAAAATATTTAAAAAAAAATATTGACGGTTCATCAATAGCCCACACTTGAATCACTTTCATGGTACATGATTTGTGTTTTGCTCTCCCCTCCATTACTTATAATTTTCCAAATTCTTTAAGAAATAATAATTAGTACGAGTATTTTATCATAATATTCATATTATAAATAACTTTAAATCTTGAGAAATAATTTGATGAATAAATAATTAATATTGAATATATATAATATATCAAAAAGGAAAAATTGTGCATTATAGCAAACTATTATTTCAAAATAAATGTTATTGCTACAATTTTATTTAATTCTAATTCGTAGCAAACACATTGCCATTCTCGCCTCTCTCTCCTGAATCTCGCTCGCCACTCTCAATTGTCTCCCTCGCCTCTCTCATTTTGTTATGGAGCGCAAATAACAAAACCGTAACTATATAGCGCTAATATGATTTTTATATTTACTATTCCTTTACTGTATTAAAAATGACAAAGAAATATGTGGACAACCTTTTTTGGTTGATTTTATTTATATTTTTACCTATTCAATCAAATTGTCAAGGCAACACACATATATATATCAACACTTGACTATGTCTAAACCACAAATATGAAAGGATAGTACTCCCTACCTAGAGATCACTTCAATTCTCTCTCTCCTTCCACTGTAACTAAGACACATTAGATTTTAACAACCACGCTACTTTTTCTTCATTATTTCTCCCCTTTGTTTAATTTTATTTGGTTTTGATATTAAAAATAAACATTTTATTTTATTTTATTAGTCTATTTTAATATATCATTCTTTAATACTATTTTTAGTATTAAATAACTACATAAAGTAGTACACTATTAATAATAAGTATTTTTTCCACTTACCGTGAGTCAGTATCACGACTCAGAACGTTGTGATTGACACCCACATTAACCTTCCGGTGGGAGAACCATTACTACAACCCAAACTAACAACTTAACCAAACACTACGCATTTAAAGATACGGAAGCAGATTTAAATGACCAAAAGAAATACGGAGTTCCCATAAACTCCAAAAGTTTAAATAAACTAGCCAAACTAATGCGGAAGAACAACCCCTAGAACCTGAAAGTCATTGTACCAAAACTCTACTAACGACAAGTCTAAGAACAAGGGGTACAACCCCGAGACTAAACAAACACCTTAAACAAATAGTTTGAATCCGAAAAGAGTGGACTTAAACAAGAAAGATCCATGGCAGCTTGAAAGAACTGGCTCACCCTTGAATCCGGTTACGCTCAATTGTCACCTAGCTGAGGTCTATCAATAGCCGCCTGAAGATGCCTTGTACTCAACAAAGAACAAGCAAATACAGTATCAGTACACTTCTGTACTAGTAGGATCACACGGCTATCCCAATAAGTGAAACACATGCAAGTAACCACAACATTATAAAACAGGCATTCACCGAACATATACAATATTAGTCATCCTTTTAGGATCAATGTAGCATTCCACGTTCTCAATAATACACATTGGTTATCATTTTGGAACAAACAGTCTTTCAACCTCAATCAACATTAGATATGAACGTAATCATCACAAATAGATACACAATACAATTCAATGGTCCTCTCACGGAACCCAATTCAATGGACCTCTCATGGAACCCATACACAAACTGTTAGTGTACCGGTATGTGGTATCCGATCCAAGTTAGTGTGTTGGATCGTGACACCCGTTCCAATGTTTATGCCGATACGTGGCAACCGATCCAGTTAGTGTGTCGAATCGTGACACCCGTTCCAATGTTTATGTCGGTACGTGGCAACTAATCCCAGTTAGTGTATCGGAACGTAACACCCGATCCATTCAACAAACCACAATCACAATCACAAGTACATTCTCATAATCATACAATCAAGTCATGATTCATGGCATTCAATTATTCAATTATCCTCATTCATGATTAGTGTGATCAATAATGCAACATTCGCATACATATATGCATTATAATGAAGCAAGTACAAACATATATCACACAACATGAAATCACAACCATCACCTACCTCAAACAAAGCTTGAATCCCCTAAGAAACTTGATCATTCCCTTTTCGAATTCTTTTCGCTTGTTCTTGGTCTGCAAACAATCAAAATAATACGAGGATCAATAAACAAGACCCAATTACCCCGATTCTAATCAATAATATCAACCCTAGATCAAACCCTTGATCTCCATACCCAGATTAGGGCTTTTTCCACCATAATTTCCATATCAAAACCCTCCCCCATCGATAATTACCCACTAGTTTACATTCTACGGATCGAAAAATGGATTCGGGAGTTAAAACCTTACCTTTAGCCTTAAGAATGGTGGAAAAAGGTCAAGAACTTGCCTGGGGTCGTCTCCTAGCTCTCAAAGTCGACAAGTGCAGAATAAAATGATTTTGGGGTTTATTTCCGATTTTAAGTCGCGTCTGCCCCGCTATGGCGGCACTCAGCCCGCTACAGCGGCCCCGCCTTGGCGGCAGAAATCTCGTCTCAACAGCTTGCACGAAAACAGTGAGCAAAATTAATAATTCCAAGACCCCATTCCCCAACACACTTTCAACCAGTGTTATGAATAGCGAGCGCCATTCGCCAAAGGCGATATGGCGAGGCGAGGCGAGCCATTCTCGCCATTCTACACTGAGGCACGACGATATAAAAAAGGCGACCTAAGGCGACGTAAATGGCGGCACCATTTTGGTTTTTAAATTTTTAAAAAGATTTGACTTAATAATATTAGTCAAAATTAGGGTTTTTTTTTCTATTTTCAAACTTCCAGTCGGGTTGCTGCTCCTTGCGATCTCTTCAGCTCGAGTTGCTACTCTTCTTCCCCTCATGTCTCTTCTCCTTGCGATCTCTTCAACCCAAGTTGCTGCCAGGTACCTCTCTTTCTTCTTCTTCTTCTTCTTGAGTTCTCATCTTCAGTTCTGCCAGGACCCTTGATAATTCAAAGCCAAATAATTTGAATAATGTTAAACCAAGAACTAGAAAATATAATTCTTAAGAGTACAAGGACACACAAATTAAAAACTATCATATTTTATGCTACACAGAAATCCTAATGCCAAAATTGATGGTCATTGAATGTGCTAAAATCTCTTAAAAACTGAAAGCAAATAAGATAAAGATCATTGAATGTTCTTGAGTTCTCTTCTTCAATTCTTCTTCACATTTTTTTTTTCCGTTTCTTTTCTTCAGAGTTCAGTCCTCTTCTTCATTTTTTTTTTCTTCTTTCTTTTTGAGATACTGAGATACAGTAGCTTGCTGCCTTCCTTTGTTTTATTGTTCAAAGTTCACTGCTCTTTTTTTTTCCTCTGTTTTGTTGTTCACAGTTCACTGTCACTGCTTAAGTGCTTATTGCCTATAATTTTTTTTTAAAAAAATTAATTCTTCTATAATTATTTATTCATTTTTCCATAAACAGTGAATTGACTGAATTCAATGACGGATGCTAGCAAAAAGAGGGACATTGGATGGAATTATGGTACTCAATGAGCAACGAAAGATTCGATTAATTGTAACTTTTGTGGGAGTACTTTTAATGGTGGAATAACTCGACACAAACAACATTTAGTGGGTGGTTTCAATAATGTTAAACAATGTACAACTTGTCCGTCGGCGATTAGAGAAGAAGTAAGGGCTTATACGCAAAATAAAATCGCTAATAATCCCAAATTTCAAGTGAGACAGTCGGAAGAGTATATTGATATTGATGATCTTGATGATATGGATGAATATGCAGAAATAATGCCTCCCTCCAAAACTCCAAAGATATCTTCTAGTGGAGGTGCATCATCCATCGCGCGGAATGTGTCGAAAGGCCCTATGAATCTCTATTTTCCACAGAAATCAACACAAAAATGAGGCTTTGAAAAAAGAGGAGGAATTGATGAAACAAAGAAAATTCTAAGAAAGCGTGCGGTAAGTGCTTTCGCGATATTGATGTATGATACGGGGCTCCCTTTTAATTGTGTCAATCACAAGTCATTTGATAAATTTATTGAGACAGTAGGACAACATGGCCCCGGAATGAAGCCTCCTACATTCCATGAAGTTAGAGTTACTCACCTAAAAAAAGAGGTGGAGAAAGTGGAAAAAAATGTTGATGAGCATAAAGTGCAATGGACAAAGTTTGGATGTTTCATTATGATGGACAAATGGACGGCATGAAATGGTAAAATGATCATTAATATTTTGGTGAATTCTCCAATCGGTAGTGTATTTCTTGGTTCTGTTGATGCTAGCAATGAATCTACCGATTCCACCAAAATGTACAAGTTGTTTGAAAGCACTATTGAAAGAATTGGACCGAAAAATGTTGTACAAATTATCACTGATAATGCTAGTGAGAATGTTAAAGCCGGAAGCATGATGATGGGTGCGTACCCACACATTTATTGGACTATATGTGCCGCTCATTGCATCAACTTGATGTTTGGTGACATATTTAAGGTTAAGCCATATGCTTCCGGTAATATCACTCTCCTATCCTCTAATTTTTTTTATAGTCAATATTTAATACTTATTAGCTACTAATTACTATAATCTTACTGTAACAGTTTTTAAGTAGGCCATCAGAATCCATTCTTACGTTAGTCAAATGCCATTGTTGTTAAACTTGATGAGAAAATTCACCAAGGAAAGAAATTTGGTGAAATCGGCCAAGACAAGATTTACAACGGCCTTCTTAACTTTGAGAGCTATGTACATACAAAGAAAAAACTTGAGAACTTTAGTCCTCTCAACTGAATGGACTTCAAGTAAATTTGCAAAGGAAACTTTAGGGAAAGAAGTTGCCAATCTTATTATTTTTGCCCACTTTTGGGATGATGTTGTTCGAGCACTTACAGTTTGTGGCCCTTTGACAAAAGTGCTTCATTTGGTGGATGGGAAGAAAAAACTACCAATGGGCTATATTTATGAAGCAATGGATAGAGCCAAAGAAACTATTGAACGGGGTTTTTGTGGAATTAAGAAGCAATATGAGAAAATGTTTGAAATTATTAATGCAAGGTGGTCAGACTAACTCCACCGACCTTTGCATGCTGCAAGTCATGTTTTGAACACAGGATTGTATTATAAAGCTCAAGAAGAGGGAACTTTACTACAGAGTCTGTGGACTGAGTATTATTCATGTGTTGAGAAGATGATCCCCGATACAACAATACAAGATTTACTAGTTGCTGATCTTCCTAGGTACAAAATGGCGGATGGACTATTTGGTTGTGGTCCGGCTAAAAGAGCTAGAGACACAAGGTCACCGAGTAAGTGAGTTGATTTAGCTCTTACTTAAATTATTCGACTTATTTATACTCATTAACCTTTAAATTTATTTTATTATAGTGAAATGGTGGTCACTATTTGGTAGTGAAACACCAAACTTGCAAAAGTTTGCCATGAAAGTATTAAGCCTAACTTGTAGCTCATCCGGATGTGAGCGAAATTGAAGTGTGTTTGAACAGGTAAGTAAAAAAATTATATTCTAATTTCCATATTATATTATTATTAATATCTATTAGTTAATATCTATAACTTATGTGCAGATTCATTCCAAAAAGAGGAATAAGCTTGCACTATCGCGTCTCAATGATCTTGTGTACATTAAGTACAATAGAACATTGAAGCGTCGTTATGATGCTAGTGATCTCATTGATCCAATTCGCTTGGATAACATTGATGATTCAAATGAATGGTTAGTTGGATGCCCCGAAGATAAAAAAGATGAACTAGTATATGAGGATGATAATCTTACTTGGGGTAGTGTTGCTACGACAATTAGAGCTGATGAGAGTATCTATCATCTTAGGGGACTTTCTTTAAGATCAAGAGCACTTGACAAGGGCAAATGAGTAGAAACTACATCTACAAGTTCAACTTCAAATAGGACTCGGACACTAATTGATGAAGACTACGAGGAGGTAGAAGATGAGGAGCTATATAATGATGTAGAGGATGTTGATCTTCAAGAGTTGGATAGTTTTGAAGAAGAATAGACTTTTAGAGTTCTAGTATTATCTTTTGAGTTTTGAATTATTAGGTCTTTAAAGTACTAGACTTTTAGTATCTACTTTTAGTTTTTGAATTGAAATATTTGCTAATATATGTTATTGCTATTGAGATTTTGGATATCTATATATGCAATTAAATATTTTTAATTTTTGGTATTAATTGGCGCCTCGATTCAAAAAGGCGAGCGCCTCGCCGCGTGGCGAGGCAGGCCCTTGTCGCCTTTTGTCGCCTCTCGTAGTCCAAAACACTGCCTTCAACCAACGACACTCAGAAACTACCCGTTCACGCTAGGATCAATTTTGGGAGTTTTACTCTCCCGAATTCAATTTCGTAAAATCGTACGGGTTCCTTAACGTCTTAGCTATCCATTCATGAAATCAAATTTATTAATCAATATCTCATTTGTTACCAGATTTCCCTAGACCTCACTGACTCCGATTTCATCCAAATCTGGACTAGGCTAGGAAATCCAAAGTTACTACTCAAAAGTTCTTTGGCCCCAATTCTTTCCCCATTGGCTTTTCCATAACGACGGGAACAAGTCGTTACAATAGATACCAATTTACCCATCACTCATCCCCGAGTGACAAACTAGGAAAAAAGGGCTAAAGCAAGAATAAACTAGTATCTAAATCGTCGAATAACTGGGGATACTTGTCCCACATACTTTTTCTGTCGACTCTGGGCTGTTAGAAACTTAGATTGGATACTTCTCACCTTACCCTAAACATCTTTCACCAAAACAACTCTCAAAGGTTTCATGTCTTCAACATCAAACCAACCAATTGAACACCTACACACCCTCTCATACAATGCCTCAATGAAGTCATCTCAATACTTGAGTGATAAATATTGTTGTATGTAAACTTAAATACAACAAAAGTGATTCCCAACAACCACTAAAGTTGATCGTACACAAGCTTACAACATGTTATCAAGGACCTTGACCTAATCATCAGGACGAATCCTTTCTCACATAACCATGATAAAATCCTAAATCAAAACTCACCACATTTAGGGGTGAGCCTGAACCAACCAACACACAATCATAATACCCAACCAATCATAGCTCCTATCAACATCTCTATCTCACAACCCAATTTCCCATGAGCTTAAGTTATAAATATTTGATCTTTAAACATCAGATAATCATCGAGGGATATGTCCAAGCATACATGCCCTCTAACCACACTATCGAATGCTGGATTTAGTAATGAAAACTCTTAATTGTAAACTCAACCGTATAACACAATCCCCTTATCTATCAACATTAGCTTATACCTTGAAGATTTTTATGAATTCATGGATCTCCGTTTATCATTGATTGCATCTCCATCGATCTTACCATATATTTCACTAAAATTTCAATCATACTTATTACTAGACTCAAAAACAAAACCAAGCACTTGTCCTCACACTCAAGCTAATGTCCTCACACTCTTTTCTCAAGTCTTTTTCGATAGTTTTTGACCAACCTGATGGATCCGTGACACTATTGCCATAGCCACCACAAGACAAATGAAATCACGCGTCTCTGAACCTAATTATCTACTCGTCTAAGGATATCTTTTTAGCCTTTGCAATCAAATAAAATATTCTTGCTCTAGCCTCTCTCTAAAGGCTGTACTACATCCCACTATTTTTCTTCATTATAACTCTAGATCTGTAACATTTTATTCGAGTGAACATCTCTTATCATTTTCCATACAACCACGTTACTCACCAAGTATTAGAAAACCAAGACCTTAGATAATCGCAAGTCGTAATTACTATACAAAATTCACTTAACCAATATTTTTTATTATATAATTGTATCCCGTCACAATCCATCACGAACTCTTATTGCCATTATGCTCCGTCAGCCTTGACTATCACTACGAAATCAACCTTTTTCATCAACACGATGCCTCAAACTCAGGTAAACTCATCAAATTCAAAGGACTAACCCCATTTTATACGCACCTTCTTGCTAAATACTTTAATTTCCTTCACCCAGGTATACTAAATGGGACTTTCCTTATCCATAAGTTGGTCATACCGGTATTAATCCACTCATTTATGGCTTAAGATAAATTCACCAATCTTCATACCACCCTCCTTCTTCTTAACAAACAAGACAGGAGCACCCCACGGGGAAGCACTAGGGCAGATGAAACCTTTATCATGAAGCTCTTGGTTTTGAACCTTAAGCTCTCTTAATTATGTTGGATGATACGGAGGGATGGAAATAGGGTGAGTGCCAGTTTCCAAGTCAATGCAGAAATCTATATCTCTATCCGAAGGCATACCAGGCAAATCCGTAGGAAACACTTCGTTAAACTTAGACACCATAGGAACAGACTCAGTAGAGGGAGATTCAACCTCAACATCCCAAACATGAACCAAATAAGCCAAACAACCTTGTCTACCAGTTTTCTAGCCCGAATGGAGGATATGATCTTAGCTAGCTTATGCTTGTACACCCTTCCCACTCTAATCTTTCTCTACCGGGGATCTCTAGAGTTACCGAGTTAGTATTACAATTAAGCCCGGTATAATTAGGGGACAACCAAGTCATGCCTAAGATTATATTAAGTCCATCATATCTAGCATAATCAAATCAACCCAAATCTGAAAATCTATAAACACAACAGGACAATACGATATACATGGGTGACTATGACTGACTCTTCAACTGGGGTATAAACATGGATGAGCGCATCAAGTATATCATAAACCACATCAAATCCCAAGGCAATTGAACTGACACATACGAATAAGTAGAACTCGGATCAAACAAAACAATAGCCATCCAAGCACAGACAAAGTAGCTCTTGTGACCACTGCATCACACCCTCAAACTTGGTCTTACCCGAAAAAACATAAAACTGAGCCCTGTCCTCTTGACGAGCAACCTTCTTGCCTTACTGCACTACTCATCTACCTGCATTACCATTTCCTCGGCCTCCACGGCATCGCTGATTTCCTCCTCATATGCCCAGGTTCTCTACAATTTTAACACACCTTATAACTGATATTTGATTACTGAGCACTGAATTAGATCGCAGGGGTTAGTTCGGGTACGATTCGGAGTCCATAATTGGGACTAGGGGAAAATAGGGGAGACAAGGCTGAGATTCTATCTCGCCCTGACCCTCTCTGGCGGGAGAAATCCTGCACTGTGGTCTCGCTGTGGCGGGGAAAATCCCGCCACAGCCGCCCTGACGGAAACAGAACCCCTGCCAACAATTTCTAGGGTTCCTTTCTTTTCCCCTAGATTTCCCGGCTATAACTAGTTATTTTAGAAAATCCCTTTAGCTAGGACAATCATTGTCTACCCCCTGGTCAACCCAACGAAGTACGCACTTTAGAATCCTTTTACATCGTTTGAACACTACCACACACATATCCCCAGGATACACCCAGACTCTCACACGGTTATCACTTGGTCGCAATGCACGTCCAGATTTCTTGCTTACGAACCATATCATAATTTATCTAGACCCTTGCACCTAATCTTGCGATGACTTTCCTTTCACAACAAATTTCACGACACTCAAGCTATTACAACTTGCAGACAAGTCCAAATTCTTTAATTAGTTCGTTCCATAGACGACCATTACTGATCATCTATGCCTTATACGACCCCTAAGGCTAGATACCAATTGGAACTTTCTCAGTTCCAATGAACTTGTTTGTGTCCCTTCAGCAGGGACTATGTCGTGTAGTTCGCTTTGTTTAGATACCAATTGGAATCGGGAGATACCAATTGGACTCAACTCATACCACAAACGACAATAGTATCTAGCGAGCTCCATAAAACTGCTAATTTCAATCATAGAACTTGGTCGAACCCAATTCTTAACCACCTCAATCTTTAATTGATGGTAACCAGACCTTAAATCAATCTTAGAGAAAACCGATGCACCTTGCAATTGGTAAAAAAGGTCATCTATCCGAGGCAATGGATACTTGTTCTGAATGGTGACCCTTTTCGACTATCAATAGTCTATAGACATCCTCTCTTGCTAGTGATGCCGTTACCACTTTTGTTGCTCTAGTTCGGACCATAGAGTGAAAGAGGAAAGATACCAATTTGTATCACCCATATACCAATTGGATTCAAGTCATAGCACGAAGGATTAGAAAGAAGTGAGTTTTTCCTAAAGTCCTTTAGACTCTCGAAGAAAAGTACAGACTTCATTGTACCGTTCCGCAAGACTCTACTAGACTCGTTTTGGTACAATGAGATAAACGAACCTAGGGCTCTGATACCAACTTTGTCACGACCCAAATCGTTGTGATTGACACACACACTAACCAAATTAATGTGGAAAAATAACCCCTAGAACCTGAAAGTCATTGTACCAAAACTCTACTAATGACAAGTCTAAGAACAAGGGGTATCTTTGAGTCTGGTCACACTCAATAGTCACTCAGTTGAGGTCTATAAATAGCCACTTGAAGATGCCCTATACTCAACAAAGAACAAGCAAGTGCAGTATCAGTACACAACCACAGTGTACTGGTAGGATTACGCGGCTATCCCAATAAGTGAAACACATGCAAGTAACCACAACATTATAAACACAGGCATATACCGAACATATACAATATTAGTCATCTTTTCATAATCAATGTAGCATTCCACGTTCTCAATAATACACATTGGTTATCAATTTAGAGCAACAGACAGTCTTCCAATATCAATCATTAGATATGAACGTAATCATTACAAATAGATACACAACACAATTCAGTGGTCCTCTCACGGAACCCAATTCAATTGTCCTCTCATGGAACCCACATTCAAACTGTTAGCATACCGAAACGTGGTACATTATCCAATGTTTATACCGTAACGTGGCAATCGTTCCCATATTTATGCAGGAACGTGGCAATCGATCTCATGTTTATGCAGGAACGTGGCAATCGATCTCATGTTTATGCCGGAACGTGGTAACCGATCCCATGTTTATGCCGGAACGTGACAACCGATCCATTTAACAAACCATAATCACAATCACAATGTATATTCTTACAATCATACAACAAGAGGTGATTCATGACATACAATTATTCAATTATCCTCATTTACGATTAGGGTGATCAATAATACAATATTTGCATACATACATGCATTATAATGAGCAATTACAAACATATATCATACCAACATGAAATCATAACCATCACCTACCTCGAAACAAGCTTAAAACCCTAAAAACTTGATCCTTCCCTTTTCGGATTCGTTCCGCTTGTTCTTGGTCTACAAACAATCATAATAACACGGGAATCAATAAACAATAATTAATTATCCTAATTGCTAACAATTCTATGAACCCTAGATCATACCCATGATCCCAAGTACCCAAAATAGGGTTGTTTCCACCATAGATTCTAGATCAAAACCCTCCCCCATCGATAATGACCCATTAGATTACGTTCTACGGATTAATAAACTGATTCAGGGAGTTAAAATCTTAACTTTAGCCTGAAGATTGGTGGAAAACTGTCAAGAATCACTTAGGTCTCATTCCTTTGCTCTAAAAATTGAAAAGTACAGAATAAAATGATTTTGAGGTTTATTTCCGACTTTAAGTCGCGTTTGCCCCCCATGGCGCCACTCGCCCCGCTACAGCGGCCCCGTCCTGGCGGAAGAAATCCCGCCTCAGCGGCTTGCACGGAAACAGTGAGTAAACTTAATAATTCCAAAACCCATTTCACACTATACCTTCAACCAACAACACTCAGAAACTACCCGTTCATGCTAAGATCAATTCCGGGAGTTTTACTCGCCCGAATTCAATTCTGTAAAGTTGTACGGATTTCTTAACGTCTTATCTATCCATTCATGAAATCAAATTTATTAATCGATATCTCATTGTTACCAGATTTCCCTAGACCTCACTGACTCTGATTTCGTCCAAATCTGGACTAGGCTAGGAAATCCAAAGTTACTACTCAAAAGTTTTCTGGCCCCAATTCTTTCCCATTGGCTTTTCTATAATGACGGGAACATGTCGTTACAATTTCCGACTTAAATCGCGACTGTCCCGCTATGGCGGCCCCAGCCCTCCATAGCCGCCCCGTCTTGGCGGAATAAATCCCGCCACAACGGCTTGCACGGAACAAAATGTCGAATGAAGAGCTCCAAATCCCCATTTCACAACACACCTTCATCCCACTACACTCAGAAAATACCCGTTCACGCTAAGATCAATTTCGAGAGTTCTACTCGCCCGAATTCAATTCTGTTAAGTCGTACGTGTTCCTTAACGTCTTAGCTAATCAAAATCATAATTAGATCACCCAATTGTTACCGGATTTCCCTAGACCTTACTGACTCCGATTTCATCCAAATCTGGACTAGGTTGGGAAATTCCAAGGTACTACGAAAAAGTTTTCTGGCCCAAAATCTTTTCCCGTTGACTTTTCTATAACGATGGAAACCGGTCGTTACAGTCGGTAAGAAAAAATTGCACTACAACACATGATATTTTTTTCATTCATTGAGAAAATGCATAATTGGAAATAGATTCTCGCTGAAATATTGAGAAACTTCATAGATTTTTTATATGAAAACAATATTTATATCTATGGAGATAGGTAATGAGTATTTTTTAATGGAAAAAAAATGATAGTATTCAAGTTTACAGTTTTTAAATATTATTATTAAAATTAATTTAGTAAAATACACCTTCAATTAAATTTTTCTTAAGGATATATCAGATTAAAAAGGACTAAATAATACTCCTTCTGTCTAACAATACTTGTTCACTATTGACTTTGCACACTTCTTAGAAATTATAAATAGAAGAATAATTTTACTATATTACTCTTTGAATAAAATAAATACAATGTCTTAACAAAAGTAATATATTACGAACTAAGCGTAAAATTATTCATTGATTTCATAAAGTGGACAAGTATTGTTGGACATCTCTAAATAGTATATTAGACAACTATTATTAAACGGAGGAAGTATAAAAAATAACTTGTCCCCTACTAATTATACAATTGTGCTTAACTCAACTTTTAAAAATAGTTTAATGAGACAATTTTTTATCCAAATCTATACGAGTAAACTATTAATCAATTTTACATGAACGGGAACTCTAAACCACTCTAACACGACTAAGTTGTATCCCAATGAACCAGTTGATAACATGAAATTAGTCAATATGCTAATAATGACGAGTTGGTAATAATTGTGCCAAAAAGCCTAATATGATGGCACAAGTCAATGATTGTAGGTGTGTCAAAAACAAAAATGGCAACGACAAATTAAATCCCTTGGGAATTAATTGTGGATATAATGATGCTATACTATAAGAGATCAGTGGTTATGAGGAAATCTAACTTCCTAAGCATAAATCCACCGCTCGGCGTGAATTATAAGTTTTATTATTATAATATACTGAAAGAAATGTTGAAAAATATATTTAAATTTGACGTGAATTATTAGTTTATTTCGAATTATTGACAGTTTTAAAAACATGCTTTTACTTGACTAATTGAAGTTAAATACATTGCTGATCTTGCAACATGAGTGAAATACATTCGTAAATTTTCACCAAGTTTAGGAATGTTTTCAAACTTATCTCGACTTTTTATTAAGAGTTTCATGTTTTTACAAGAGTTTGAGACCACTTGTTATGTAATGTGACATATGAGACTGTATCATGTATCTAAATTTAGTTAGTCAATTAAAGAGACGTTTTTAAGGTTGTTAATAGTTTGGAAACGAAATTAATAATTTACGTCAAATTTAGAGGTATTTTCAATACTTTTCTCTAATATATACATAATATATTACTATTTCTTTCGACAATTTCAAATATTTTATACTGACTCGGCAGAGTTTAAGAAAGAAAGGAAGATTTTTAAAACTTATGGTCTAAAATGAATGATATAAATTTGTGTGGCTATAAATCATTTCATTAAGGGTAAAATGAACATTTTAAAGTTAAATTGTGACTTAATATAGAAATATATCATTCTTTTTTGAAATAAAAGTAAGTCATATAAATCGATCTTTTTGGAACTGACTAAAAGAAAATATATCATATAAATAGGGACAGAGAGTAATAGAAAAAAAATTGTGACAGCACGTGGCTTAGGTATTTTAATTTTGCATCCTTTTCATAACTATTAACATTTTCTTCTTGTTTTCTGGTTGAAATTTTAAAACATTTTTTCTTTATTAATTTAGGGCATTCATTAACAAAAATGTTTTCATGTAATCCACTTGATGTTAATTATCTAATAACTAGAACTACCATTTTTTTAATTATAATTTTATGCAAGTTATTATTCCTCGTTCTGTTATTTTATAAATTTATATATAAGTTGGCTAAAGTTGGCATTTGGACAGTGAAATAAAACCCTAAGCATCACGTTTTGAGATTAATCAAGATCCACCCATCGATTTTATTTTATAAAAATACAATTCTTTGACTTAATACAAAATTTATGTAAGTTTTGGGTCGTGGGTAGTTCATACGAATTGACCCGACCCGATGTTATCCATCCGATTTTTTTTCTCTGAAAAAGAGAATAAGTACCATTTGAAAAAGGGGTGAGAATAGTTACTTTGTAACTATTACACTATTTTTCTTTTTAAAATGAGTGTTGAACCTTTTTTCAGAAAAGAAAAAAAAAGCAAGGAACACAAAACAGAAAAACAGAGAGAAACAAAATAAGAAGTTTCTATCTTCTAAGCAATATTAACAAAATAACAGTGACACTTAGTTTGTGAAACATAACTTTAATTCATTGAGACTCAAAATTGGACTTGGAACAACTCTTTCACAAAACTTCATTATCATTCCGTTGTTGTTAACAGGTAAACATTCTCGTTCCTGTGACGATAATCTTTCAATTTGAAATGTTAATTTGTCTCATGTTTCATAATATCAAATTTGAGATCACTAATCTAAGACAGAATTGGAGGTGGGGAGGGATGTTTGTGGGCGAGGGGGACCTGCTTAGCCCACTCAAATAAAAATAATTCAAAAAAGTTATTGATAGGTACGACGATACATTGAATCAAAAACTAATATTAAAAAAAGAACAAAAATCACGTGATTAATTGGATAGTTTAGTACAATTGTTTGTCCAAGTTTATTGAACAATTGAATAACGATGAAAAATGTCACATCCTAGAACTTAGATACTTTTAAAAGAAGGAATCATCAATTTTTATTTGTGAATTATTCAAAATAAGATAACTTTATTCCTTATTTCATTTTCAACACACACATAATAAAAAATTACTTTATTTGATATTTTTGAAATTGAAATTGTGTTTTATCATACCTTTTTAGTAATTAATATTCATAATTTGCTAAGATGATTAGAGATTTAATTTTATTAACGAGGATAAAATTATTTCATTTCGAATAATATTGGAGAAATTTAGTTTTTGACTTGAGGAGGATAGTTTTGAATTACTTGTTTAACAATAATAATATTGAATATGAAATAAAGGATAAAATTGTTTCATCTTCAATAGTTGAGGGGTAAAATTGTCCTGTTTCCTTTTCAAAATATATACTCAGAATCTTAAATAGTTATAAAATCTGAAACAAATTTTTAAAAAAGAGAATAATCTATGATTTATTTAAAGTCATGTTTGGCTATTTTTTAAATGAAACACTATCCATGAATAAAGTATAGGAATGTAAATAACATGTCAAAACAAGGAAAAGAACTAATGAAATGTACATTCATCAATATTAATAGTATATGTTATTTTTTGTATGAATTACTTGTATTGATATGAAATTTAAGATATTACCTAAGTTTTACCATAAATATATCATGTTGAAATAAAATATTAAGGTCAAGTTGAAGATTGCTTCTTAGACAGAAAATATCACATTCAAGATCTTAAATTTGATTAGTTTAGTACACTAATATAAAAAATTAAGAAAAGTTGCTCTAAAATAATATAATCGGTTGAATACTACTATTAATCAAAATATATATAATTTTTTTTGTTGGTATAAATCAAGACTTAGGAAGTAGTTTATATATTAATAAGCATAAAGTGAGTGAAAAATATGAAACACGTTGAAGATAATGCAAGTTGCAAATGAAGATAATTAACAATTAATTCAATCACTTATCTTATTTTTAAGTTTTAGGGCGGCTTAAAAATAAGATAAAATGAAGCTTTTGTCTTGGGCTCTCAAATGTTAAAGGCCCAAAAAATGAAGTACTCGATATTTTATAACGATTTTACTTTTTAATTAAGAAATTTTGCGAAGCAAATATTGATATAAGATTTGAAACTCAATAGATAATAAGCTCATTGTCAAAAATGTATTTTCAACCTGCTCTTTATATGCATGCCTGGTTATTTTTTATGGACCAAATACATTAAAAAAAAATTATACGAGTGATGGTAAGATTTGATTTCAGAACATTATCTACTCTAATACCATTTTCAACACTCATCACCTTTTTAACTTCTTCTTTTTTTTAAAAAAAAGTTTAAGTACCGTGTTTTTATATATAAAATAGTTATATTATGACGTATGTCTAATCAACACACCATGTATTGCGTTCTCACCAAGTTCATTGAGTCACAAACACATCAAATTAAATCACCTCATGCACTTTTAGCCAAACATATCTAGTGGTTGTTCATGCTTGTGTGTCACAAAAGTAGCTCCAAACTTTATTTGTGGTAGATATAACATTGGAATTAGAATCCTTGTAAAGACATGTCAGTGCTTAAATCCAAGAACATAATCAAAATACTGTTAAGAGATGAGAAAGCATAATGAAGGGATGGATGGAGATGCAAATATATATGTTCAATTTTGTTTATTAGTGGTGAAGAGAAGATCTTTTCTATTTTTGATATGAAACACTCCTTCTAGTTGTTAAAGAGCTTAGAATAAGATTTTTCCTCACGCCTTTATCATCGTCATTTGCTTGCTTTGACAAATGATGTGATTGATTGATAACTTTTGAGACAAAATTTACTTATTATTCTTATTAATTAATTTTCTTTTTCCTGATATTAATTTATTTATTTGCGGAATTAAGTTAAAATTTGCAGAAAATATTCAGAAAGGACATGTTCCTTCCGAACAGACATTTCCTCCCGACAGATACTACTATACATATTCATAACAGGTGAATTCACACCTTTTCAACCCAGTTAGTTTGCTATAAATAATGAGGTTATGTCACGATCCAGATCGTCGTTATAGGCACCCACACTAACCCTCCGGTGGGAGAATCACTATTACGACCCAAACAAAGCAACTAAACCAAAAACTAAAGCATTTAAGTAACAGAAGCAAGTTAAATATCTAAAAATTGAAGTTCCCATACTTCCAAATGATCTAACAACTAAACAATGCGGAAGAACAACCCCTAGAACCTGAAAGTCATTGTACCAAAACTCTACTAACGGCAAGTCTAAGAACAAGGGGTACAACCTTGAAACTAAACACCTTTAACAAATAGTCTGAGTCTGAAGAGAGTGGACTTAAACAAGAAAGATTCATGGCAGTCTGAAAGAACTGGCTCACCCTTGAATCCGGTCATGCTCAATAGTCACCTAGCTGAGGTCTATCATTAGCCACCTGATGATGCCTTGTACTCAACAAAGAAAGAGCAAGTGCAGTATCAGTATACTGGTAGGATCACACGTCCATCCCAATAAGTGAAACACATGCAAGTAACCAAAACATTATAAAACAGACATATACCGAACATATACAATATTAGTCATCTTTTCAGGATCAATGTAGCATCCCACGTTCTCAATAATACATTATTGGTTATTAATTTAGAGCAACATACAGTCTTCCAATATCAATCATCATTAGATATGAACGTAATCATCACAAGTAGATACACTACACAATTCAATGGTCCTCTCACGAAACCCAATTCAATGGTACTCTCATGGAACCCACACCCAAACTGTTAGCATACCGGAACGTAGTACCCGATCCAATGTTTATGCCGGAACGTGGCAACCGATCCCATATTTATGCCGGAACGTAGCAACCGATCCCATGTTTATGCCGAAACGTGGCAACCGATCCCATGTTTATGCCGGAACGTGGCAACCGATCCATTCAACAAACCACAATCACAATGTATATTCTCACAATCATATAACAAGAGGTGATTCATGGCATACAATTATTCAATTATCCTCATTTACGATTAGGGTGATCAATAGTGCAACATTCACATACATACATGTATTATAATAAGCAATTACAAACATATGTCACAACAACATGAAATCACAACCATCACCTACCTCGAAACAAGCCTGAAACCCCAAGAAACTTGATCCTTCCTTTTTCGGATTCGTTCCGCTTGTTCTTGGTTTACAAACAATCATAATAACACGAGAATCAATAAACAATCACTAATTACCTGAATTGCTAACAATTCTATGAACCCTAGATCATACCCATGATCCCAAGTACCCAAAATAGGGATGTTTCCACCATAGATTCTAGATCAAAATCCTCCCCCATCAATAATTACCCATTAGATTATGTTCTATGGATCGAAAAATGGATTCAGGGAGTTAAATCTTACCTTTAGCGTCAAGAATGGTAGAAGACTGTCAAGAATCGTCTGGGGTTCGTTCCTTAGCTATAAAAATTAAAAAGTGCAGAATAAAGACGTTTTGGGGTTTATTTACGACCTTAAGTCGTGTTGGACCTGCCACAGCGATCCTCATCGCGCTACAGCGTCCCCGCCCTGGCGGCAGAAATCCCGTCCCAGCGGCTTACACAGAACCAGTGAGCTATTTTAATAATTCCAAGACGCTCATTCCACAACACACCTTTAACCAACGACACTCAGAAAATACCGTTCACACTAAGATCTATTCTACTCACCTGAATTCAATTCCATAAAGTCGTACAGGTTCCTTAACGACTTATCTAACCACTCATGTAATCAAAATCATAAATAAGTCACCTAATTGTTACCAGGTTTCCCTACACCTTAACGACTCTAATTTCGTCCAAATCTGGAGTATGTTGGGAAATTTCAAGTTACTACTCAAAAGTATTCTGGCCCCAATTCTTTCCCCATTGGCTTTTCTATAACGACGGGAACATGTCGTTACAGGTTATCCTTTCATTTTTATCATCGAATTTACTTCTTCTGCATATATTTTTCTACAAACAAATATCGAATTTTCGTTTGATTTGTTGCTGACTTTTGAGTTCGATAAAATTAGAAGTTTGAGTTACCTCTACTTTATTAACAGGTATATCCATTTTATTCTGAGTGGAATTAAGTAATTCATAACCTTAAATACAATGAAGAAATTAAATTCCTTAAAGACACAAAGTAAATTTTGTGACCTCAGATATTAATTATTTTCTTTTTTACCAGTTTTGTGGCAAAAAGGAAAAAAAAAACTCTACATATATGATTGAGCTTTCTGGAAATGATTTATTGTACAACAAGTATGTTATATACTACGAGATTCAAAATAATTTATTTATCTTTTTTCATTACATAATTTTTTTATGAGTTGATTTGGATTAGTAATGTATTCCAAATGGATCTAACATATTCTGATGGACATTTCTTGATATATTCCTTTCAAGCTTATAGACTACATTAAGAAAAATATTAAGGACTATTATCAAATATTTTTCATATTTAGAACTCGAATTCGAGACTTCTAATTAAAAGAGGAACATCTCATTTACTACACTACATCTTTTGACTGTCACTTAATTCTTTGTATTTTCTCCTTTATAAGAAAAACGGTAAAGGGTCAAATATGCCCCTAAACTATTCATAAAGGTCTAGATATATCCTCCGTTTAAAGTTTGGCTCACTCGTGCCCTCGCCGTCCAACTTTTCATCTAGATATGCCCTTATTGGCGTTAGTTGGCCTGCTGGACATATCCAGCTCATTTTCCATTTCTTTAAATGCCACATGGAATTGCCATGTCATTTTGACTTTATCACATGACATTTATATGAAAATGGAAAGGGATCAATTATGCCCCTAAAAAATTCAAACCCATAAACACCTAATCCTAAATCAACCCCCCTTTTAAATAAACTACCCGAACTGTTTTCAACAATTTTGTTTAAATTTTTATTTTTTTCGGTAAATCCCGAAAATGAGTAATTGATTAATAAAAAATAGGAAAAATATGAAAAAAATATAAAATTAACGCCAAATATTCACAAATAAATATTGTAACCTTAAATTCAACAATTTCAACAATTTTTTTAACTTTTTTTTTCTGGTAAATCCCGAAAATGAGTAATTGATTAATAAAAAATATGAAAAATATATAAAATTAACGCAAAAAAAATCACCAATAAATATAGTAACCTTAAATTTAAAATTTTCAACAATTTTTTTTAAATTTTATTTTTTTCGGCAAATCCCGAAAATGAGTAATTTATTAATAAAAAATAGGACAAATATGAAAAAAAAATTTACGCCAAAAATTCACAAATAAATAGAGTAACCTTAAATTCCACAATTTCAACAATTTTTTTTAATTTTTATTTTTTTCGGTAAATCACGAAAATTAGTAATTGATTAATAAAAAATATGAAAAAATATAACATTAAAAAATTTGTTGAAATTTTTGAATGTAAGGTTACTATATTTATTTGTGAATTTTTGGTATTAATTTTATATTTTTTTCATATTTTTCCTATTTTTTATTAATCAATTACTCATTTTCGGGATTTACCAAAAAAAAAAAAAAATTTAAAAATTGTTGAATTTAAGGTTACTATATTTATATGTGAATTTTTGGCATAAATTTTTTATTTTTTTAAAAATATTTTTCCTTTTTTTATTAATAAATTACTCATTTTCGGGATTTGCCGTAAAAAAATAAAAATTAAAAAAAATTGTTGAAATTGTCGAATTTAAGGTTACTATATTTATTTGTGAATTTTTGGCGTGAATTTTATATTTTTTTCATACTTTTCCTATTGTTTATTAATCAATTATTCATTTTCGGGATTTACCAAAAAAAATAAAAAATTTAAAAAAATTATTGAAATTGTTGAATTTAATGTTACTATATTTATTTGTAAATTTTTGGCATTAATTTTATATTTTTTCATATTTTTCCTATTTTTTATTAATCAATTACTTATTTTCGGGATTTAGCTGGAAAAAAAAATATTAAACAAAATTGTTGAAAATGGGTCGGATAATTTATTTGAAAGGGGGGTTGATTGATGGGTCAGATTAGGTTTTTATGGGTCTGAATTTTTTAAGGGCATAATTGATCCCTTTCCATTTTTCATATAAATGTCATGTGGTAAGGTCAAAATGATATGACAATTCAATGTGACATTTAAAGAAATGAAAAGTGAGTTGGATATGTACAGCAGACCAACTAAAGCCCATAAGGACATATCTAGACGAAAAGTTGGACGGCGAGGGCACGAGTGAGCCAAACTTTAAACGGAGGGTATAACAAAACCTTTTCGAATAGTTTAGGGGCATGTTTGACCCTTTTTCCTAAGAAAAATGTGTCTTCGTTGTTTTTGGGTTTTCTTCTTCCTAGAATTAAAGTCAAAGCATATATGTGTGGCCTAATTGTAGGTCAAAATAAAGTGGAATCAAAATCATTGAAAATTTTAATTCTAAATATATATATATATAAAGAAAGTTTTGTTTAATACTCATATTGATGAAAGATAATAAATACTTATAAAATAATTAAAATACATGCAAAATATATCATGCTACATTTCACCAATATATATAAATATGAAATAATCTTATATTTATTTTCAAAAAATAGATAAATAGAAAGAAATTGCTAAAATATTTCGTGGACCAAACTATCTTTTTCTTAAAATTATGGTACAAACGGTGAGGCCAACAAACATAAAGCATCTTTGGTGGATTATATTTATCTTTTGACATGTTGAATCGTCCTTGTCGATTGTCATCACTATTATGTCGTTGTTTTAGTGAAGTATCAATAATGAGAACTTTAATTTGCTCACCATGCACGTGGTTTGATTTACCATCACTCATTTTATTTGACAATTAGATATGATTATGGTGTTAGAACAAATACATTTATAGTGGTTCTTACCGTGACATTATAGATATAGACGAATTCAAAATTTTAATTTTATATTCAGTTATTGAATTTGACATTTTGTTTGAGTTTTCATCGCTTATAAAAACATGACATTTAAATAAATGAAAAAGGTAATTACTCAGACCTTGCAACCCTTACCTTAGAGATTTCTTAGTTAAAAAATTAAAGATTCTTGCCTTTTGATTTATGGATCAATTAAATATGAAAAATGAAATAGTTAATTGAGCAAAATTTAAAAGAAAAATTATCATAAACATGAAGTACTTCATATTTTTGGGTCTTTTAACATTTGTAGGCTACCTTTGAGCCGCCCCTTGGTAGTAGAGATTGAATTGATGGTTAATTATCGTCATTTGCCAATGTGGTGGCCGATGAGGTGATCGATGCTTTGAGTAGGAAGACTTCTAGTATGGGGAATCTTACCGCTATCAATGTTGAGAAGAGACCATTGGCTAGAAATGTTCAGAGGTTAGCCAATAGTCTTGTCCGATTGCAGATTTATGAGGAGAGTCGTGACTTGATTGCTTTTATAGAGGCCCATTCTTCCTTAGTTGAGCAGAGTCGTGAGCGGCAGTTTGATGATGAGATGTTGCGTCTCATTCAAGACAAAGTGTTGAGAGGTAGCTGTTTGTCATCTTGGCGGACCTTCTTGTTCCTTATGTTATTTTTTGTTCTATTCGAGAAAATAAAGACATTAAGACTTGTAATTATTTTTCAATTCCGTATTTTATACATTAGATGCTTGTACACGTGACAATAATATTTTTGGGGTTTTCTAGGATGACTAAGTTTTTCCTTTCCTATGTTATTATTGTATTACTTTCCGAATTTCTTTCATATTGTTGGGTTTGAGGCTGACTTATTTTGGTGGGATTAGACGGTGTCTTCACGTCTATTTTTGGATCGTGACAATATAATACTTCTCATCTTTTCTCATTCTTTTTCACTTGTCCCAATACAAAGTAATTAAGATCATACTATTTATATGTGAGGAATACTTCCGTGCAATGAATTTGAAGATTATGGATAGTAAATTGGATAAATGAATAGCCTAAGAGTTACATAAATCACAAACATAACGAGGTAGTAATTATAGGAGTTTCATAGAACCTTATTACCACATTTTATCACAAACTAATTGAAAATTAAGGGGAATGAAATGCCATCAATAACAAGTAAATTGTCACGACCCAAAAATGGATGTGATGGCACTCGTCTTATCCCACGAAGACAAGTCAGCCTAAAACTCAACCATTACAATAAAATGCAGAAATTTATAATCAACTCAAAAATACCCCCAAAATCTGGTTGTCACGTGTACAAGCCTCTAAAACATTACAATTGATTCACAAGAAAAATATAAGTTTCAAATGACTTTGTTTCTAGAATAGAACAAGATCATGAATAGGAGTAAGAAAGTCCGCTGAGATGACAAACAACTACTTCACAAATCTCCAAGAAGCCTCGGAAAATAAGAGAATGGAAAGTTTCACAAAATCCAGGCTCGTAACCTACCAAAATTGTAGAAACAATGGGTGAGTACCAAACCACACGGTACTCAGCAAGTAAACCTCTAAACACAAGCTAAGGGGATATATAGAATACGGGTACTCCTTACACCCCAATCGAACCTCCACAACTACAACCTACATAAACCAGCCCAACCGAACAGTTCACAATTTACAAGCACATATCTCAACAACAACATTCTAACAATCACATATTCTCAACAAGAAGCTCAATACTCATCAATTACAATCTCCACAACTACAACCTTCTTAAAACCATCACAACCTAACAGTTCATAATTCACATAGCACACAGCTCAACAACAACACTCTAACAATTACATATCTTCAACAACAAGCTCAATATTCATCAATCAAAGTTCCACCAAAAGGCACTCACAATATCAACAAAACACAATATCAAGTTCACTAATAATAAATATGTGCAATGCAATGTCAAGTATAATGATGCATGCCTGACCTAGTGATACACACCCGCTGTCTCTCAGTCCGGGACCCATGGGGGACATATCTGTCCATGCATCCATCGCGGCGCGCGATACGTCCCTCGATAATAGTAACCATCGCGGCGCGCGATACGTCCCTCGAAATGGTACATCCTCTTTAATTTCTTATTCTTTCTCACTTCACATAACACTTGTCACAACCATGTCTCAGAACAATGCAAATGACATGTTCACACAAATAATGAGGAGATGACCAATTTCATAACATTGCACAATTCACAACAACACAATCATGATACAACATCAACAATGATTCAACAAGCCTTTCAAACCATTCTCAACACATCACACACAAACAATTAATCACATTGCCTTTTATTACCCCTTTTTCATCATTAGAATGAATCAACATGGACAAGTCAACCCATCACTAAGTCCCATTACTCCCCAACACATACCACAAGGAAATACACGAATTTCATACACTTAACAAGGGTTTAGAAATTCACTTGCCTCAATCAATCAAGAATTCAATCTGAAACTTGAGTCTTTCCCTTTCGTTGAACTTCCAACTCAAAGTAATCTATTCAAACAAATGACCACAATAAAATTTCAAAACTAACAACACTCATATTACTATGCATCTAGTCTATACCCAAAATTCACTCAAATCTATAATCACGTTCCTAATCTTGATGCCAATTAATATTCCAACTCTCATATTTCTCAGATTCAACCCTAAGGTTAAGACTACAGCCTTAATTGCTTTCATATAATTTAATACATCCGATATTTAATTACCTATCGTAAGGCTATTAGTGACCAATCACGTGTCATAGTTCTCCACTAACATCTTTATATATGGAAAAAAAGAAAGAAACATTGACAATTAATCTGAAACAATTCCAACTTTCCAGATTGTTACTCTAACCCACTGCATATACCAATCCAACTCTCTCTTCCTCATCTTTTGTTTCTTTTACAACTTAATTATTGTCATAATATAGTGATAATAATAATAATAAAGAATCTGGAGAAACACTAAAATCAACCTGTGGACTAACATGTATATCAATTAAAGAACAGTAACATCATTCAAACTTATATGAAAGATTTGCAATACTTTCAATATGAGCCAATCACCCCACTATCACCTTATGACTACCTTATAATCATTCCAATAATTATCTAAAACAATTACCCACTAAAACTTGTCCCCCAAATTCAAAGAACCCAATGTAGCAACATTAATTGAAAGCAGCAATAACTTCTAAAATCAATATGCTACTCCTTATCCTCCCCTTGAAAACATATTAATTGCTTCATGAATTTACAATTCATTACGTATTTAAAGAGTTCCAATTTGAAATCTCACCTGGATGCAGTTCGCAACTTGCGATGCCAAAACCCTTGTCCGCTCCTTCTTCCCCTTTTCACTTCTTTTCTCAATTAATTATGTACTAAAAGTGATAAATTTAACTCACTTATTTTATTAAATATAGGCTAAATAGTATAGGGTCTTAAATAAATTATCACTTTAGCCCATTGACTATCGATTAAGTCAGTTATCTACAATTACCCATCAGTTAATTAACTCAAGTTAAATGAATAGTCTAAAATTCTCAAAAATGACCTACCGGGTTATTACATTATCCACCACTAAAAACCATGTTCATCCTCGAACATAAAGTAAAAGAAAGAAGAAAGAATAACGTTATCAAAAACCTAAGTTATGACCTACCAGTTAGTGTTCATCTTTCTAATTGAGCTCCTCTTTAAGACCATTCCATCAAGATTAACTACTAAGAACTGAACTTTCGAATCAAACTTTGGAAGATCTATAAATTAAGAGTGATTATCAAGCCATAAACTAACTAATGAACCCAATCTAAATTGAAACCCATTGAACCTTAACACAACCATCGTGATGAATATTTTCTCACATGACCAAGATAACCTTCTAAATCCATACTGACTACAACCAGAACCTGAATCAACCACCAGACACTCATAATGCACAAACCATCACAGATCTTATCAAGATTCCTTTCTCACAACACAATCTTTCCATAAACTTGAGTTATAAAAAATGGATCTTTAGACATTGAGTACTCATCAGGGAGAAACGAACTTAGCTGACCCAAAGAAGAAAATGATCAAGTAAACACCCAACAAGCGATACACTTCAAAATGCAGAACCTCTAACAACACTCTTAGACAATAACTCTTCACAATAGCTCTTATATGAGTTCTCATAAGCAAGGTTGTGTGTGTAGAACTACTGGTATACTTCAACTATCCCAAAAAAAAAAAATAGTTTTTTCATAACGGAAATGATCAAATCTACCCAAGGATGCCACCCTACCAGGAGGACAATCGCAAGATCGGTACACCTGATCCACCACTAGGAATTCATCCATATATGTGGAAACATGCCTGGCATAAGCAGTGATCAAACTTCAAATAATGTCTAATACGAAGAAGATAGTCACATAAGAATGTACAAAACGAAAATAGAATAACACATTTCTCAAAAATAACCTACCGGGTTAATACATAAATGCTGCACAAAAGGCAGCACTTTGTTGCTCTTCAACGTGCAAACTGCAAAGAATACACAACAAGTATTGTCAACGTGCAGCACTTGACATTGTCAAATTAAGAATACAATAATGCAATTTAATATAATATTAAAATGCTATAATATTAAAATAATAATAATATATGTTCTTGAAAATGTGGATGCAAAAAATATAAATGTGAAGAATTGTTTGGCTACTTTTCCCTAAACATGTAGCAATAGGCTACCCTAAATCAAGAGCAGAGCTAATGTGTCAGTAATAGATTCGATCGAATTTAATAGTTTTGATTCAAATTTTACACATAGGAGAAAGTAAAAAAGAGTTAAAGAAATAGTCTATTAGAACTATTATTTTTTCACGGGATTTACATCTCGATTATCCCTTTTTCTACTCAAATTATTACCATCGATATATTAAAAAATACATTTAATTTAGTAAATGGTGATAATTCAATTGCAAAAAGAAAACAATTGATAGTTGGTCTAGTCCACATCGAGATATATTTTAATACATAAATGATGATATATCGAGTAAGAAAAGAGAACAATTGATAGTTCCAATATGTTTTAGACCATAAACTCAAAGTTAAAACTATCAAGAGTTAAATATTAGCTTTATAACGAACCAGTTGAGATTTTGCAAGAGTATATCCTTCTCAATGATAATATATGCTCATATGATTAGGGATGTTCATGATTGGATCCAAATTGATTTTTTTCTTTAAAAAAATTAGATCAATTAAATTGATTTTTTAAATTTAAACTAAATCAACCAAGTTCATTTTTCAAAATTCGAACACTCAATATTTCGATGAGAATTATTTGATAAGTAGAATGGTTGATCCTTAGCTTCTTTAATTTACACTCTCAATCAATAATTTATTCAATTTAAGGTATTATGGCCTACTGGCCTTATATTTAGGTGCCCTTCTTTTTCCCCTTTTCAGTGAACAATTATGTTTACATCAACAATATTCCTATTTTGGTTAACTTTTGGATTAAATTTATTCCATATAAAAGGTGGATTAAGTTATCTAGGCTATAGTTTTGATTTTAATCCTAGAATTATAAATTTGGATTTTCTGATTTTAAATCAAATGACCTCTAAGTGTTTGGATTTATCGCACGACCAATGGTGTCATTGTAGTTCTTTCAAATATCCTATTGATCAAATTATTGACGGAAGAAGTATTTTCAGATCAAACTTTAACTGATCAGAACATTTTTCTTTAATCTTACATAATTTAAAGATATTTTAAATCTTTTTTCGTAATATAAATTGTGTCGTTCACTTTTATACAAAATTCCACGTATCATGACGAACCTCCCTTTCAAGCTTATAGCCTGTACATTGAAAATACAATACTCATCGAAAATCTGAATTCAAGCTTGAATAGAGAGAAAAAGATAATTTCTTTTTAGTAAAAATTATGCAAAACACATAGTATAAGAAAGAAATTACTTCCTATCCCTACTCTTTCATAAATTACAAAAAATTCCTTTTTTTTAATGTCTTTCGGATACATAATATTGCAGGTGGATACATTAATTAATAAGTTGTTGTTATCAGTTTAATGCGTAAAATAAGGGATTAAAAACATAAATTATAATTGAGTACTCCCACAAATCACGCGTACGTTTCTTCCTTCAACCAATCAGTCGTTCATAAAACTCTAACTGAATTAGATATTTTAAATTTCAAATTGTGAAACCTTCTCCCTGTTCTTCAAAAAAATTTGGAACGCAACCTTTGTAACATCTCGCACCTAGATACGACTAGAAAGAGTTTAAAATCTGAAAATAATGATTTTGGAAAGAATAAGGAAATCTGGAAAATTTTGTCTAATTTAAGAAAGTGAGTTTTGGCCATTTTCAAATGGCCATAACTCCTTGGAGAGATCTTTCCAATGCCGCCGAGTTTGCGCGATTTCGACATCGTATGAGTGAGATATGCCTTTCGGAAGTTGGGCTGTTGGATTGAGGAAAGTCCCAATCCGGATTTAGGGAAGGGCAAAGTAATCTTTTCTCTAATTAATTTCCTAATTCGTTTTTAGGGATTTATTGGGGTAAAAACAGAACTTAGTTCGGTTTTGAAAAAATTAGAATACGCTTAGGGCTTGGAGAAAAGAGAAAAGAAGAAAGAAAGGAAAAAAGCCAAGATTTCGCCAAGAACGTCAAGCGTTTGAAGTGGAATTCGTCGGGGGTGATCCCTATTAAGGTATGTGAGATCTTTTAGTGATGGGTTAGTTCACCCACACACCAATTTGTTTCAATTTAGCGATTTGGAGTTGTTTACATGTTAAGAAGTGAAGTTCTTGAAGAACATTGTTGAATTCTTGTTGGTTGATTGTTGAATGCCCAGTGTTGATTTAATTCATGTTTTCGGGTTGTTTTTCGAGTTAAATCTATTGGGTATTGAGGGCACTAATGATCCTAAGTGTTTGGGGAAAGAACTAGGGAAGATTGGAGGGTTTAGAGATGAAAAATCGAGAAAACCTGGGCAACGGGGATGGGGCGTCGTGCCAGCCAGCGCGCCCCAAAGTAGCCTCTGAAGTTTTGGCCTTGGGGCGCCGCGCCAGCCAGCGTGCCCCACAGACTTCTCTGAAGTTTGGGGCTTGGCGCCCCACGCCTCTCAGAGCGCCAAGGACTCCAGTTCACCCCATTCTTCCCCCACTTTTTCGTACTAGTTCCTAAGTGATGTACCTATATTTCCTAGTGGATTCTAACACTCTAAGGTACATCTAAACATCATGAAATCATCCATAAACATGAGATCATGAACCTTGAATTCATAATCCAATTCAAGGAAAGTTAATATCAAAGTCAAGAGAAGTAAGAGTCAAGTCTAGATAAGTTCCTAGAGTTTTCCAAGAGTCTTTTCCAAATGTTTTAACTTGGTTTTAAGACTTAAAGTTCAAGTTGAGTAAAGAGTAAAGAGTAAAGTTTGAAGTTCATTTCTTCAAAAGTATATGGGGACTAAGTATTTCCAAAGAGATTTTAAATGTTTTTCACATTTAAATAAGAACGGAAACTGAGATTTCCAAAGAGCCTTCGGGATAGTTTTCAGAAAAAGAAATCGCTTTCTAAATGAAGCAAGAGGGGAAACTTTGATTTCCAAGATAGCCTTTGAGCTAAGTTTTTGAGCACTAATCTCAAATCACAGATGAAGTATGTTTTATAAAACATAAGAGCCAGTATATTTTGGGAGTAGTATTGAACACCGAATTGGGGACGAGCATGAGTTTAGATAACTCACGTCACCATAGAACCATGTAGCCATAATGGGTAGAAAAGGGTCATACTTTTTAGATGAATCCTTTTTCGCAATAGACTAGTGGATCCATTAGGCAGTTCAGGTTCTATACCTTTGGCCGGGTATAGGATGCGTTGGCAGCGTGAGGTAGATCGTTGTATCATCACTATAGCTCTTATGTGATGGTTATCGATTAGAGAAACTCCCACATAAGTTATTGTATTTTTATATACATCAGTTTATTGTATTCTTACATATATTTCAGAGTTATATTGTATCCTTGTATATACACAGAGTTGACATCATGTTTTTAAACAGCTTTTCTTTATATTGCACTTGTTTAAATTGCTTTATATTGAAATGAGTTCAGTAAGTATTCATGAGTTAAGACGAGCCAAGATAAGTGTTTCTTTCAGATTTCCCTCTCAAGCCTATGTTGTTTTAGCTTTCCAGCTCGCATACTCGTACATTCAATGTACTGATGCCAGTTGGCCTGCATCTTATTATGATGCAGACACAGGTAACTAGGATTGGCATTTCGACGCATCGTTGATCCAGTGAGCAGTTCAGAGTCTGTTGGTGAGCCTCCTTGCTTTCTGGAGGATCCATTTCATTACTTTCTAGTTTAGTTTAGTAGGATGTTGTGGGGTCTGTCCCAACATCCATCTCAGTTGTTATTAGAGGCTTCATGGACAGTTAGATGTTAGTCCTTAAGTCTTTTCATTATCTTTTCTTATTGTTAAGACTTGGGTTGCCACTTTTGGCCAAGTTGAATGTTTAATCTTTAAAACATTCTCAGTTATTTTGTTATTCAGTTCAGTTAAGTTCACTTATTATTATAGATATGCATATTGTCTTCCGTTGAGTAAGTAAGCCAGGCCAAGGGTTCGCTTGGGGCCAGTAATGGTCTCCGAGTGCCGGCCACGTCCAGGGTGTAGGCTCGGGGCATGACAACCTTCTCCTTATTCTTCAAAAAAACAGTAGAAGTTAGATTCAAAAAAATTTGGAACGCAATTTTGTGAAGATTCGTAATGAATATTTTGATCTTGTTAAGGCATTCTGGATTATGGGAAAGTGATGTTAGATACGAGCGATACAAAAGTGATGGGATAGTGGTTGGGAAAAATATTTCGTTATTGAATCTTATTTCAGCAATTGCAGCTGAATTGGATATTGATGAATTGAAAAACACATCGAGATCAGATACGTTGTAGAAGGTAATGCGTCTCCAATGTGTATTCAGAATGATATGGGGGTGAAATTGTACATAGAAATTAAGAAACATGAGGTGGAATTCGGTATGTATCCTCTATACATTGATACATCGGATAAAAGTGATGAAGAGATACAAAAATTTGATTCAACAACAGGTGCAATCGTGTGTGTTGAAGGTGGAAAAAGCGACGCAAAGGCTCTAAGCATTGTTGAATAAAAAAATTGGTGATTCCTATTACATACCAGAAATAGAGGTGGAAAATTATATATCAGATACAAATATTTCTGTTGTGGAAGTGAAGCAATTGTACAAGGATAAGACAACTCTAAATGCTGTAATGGAAAAATACAAAATAAAGAATAGCTTCAATTTTAAAGTTAAAAGATCTGATAACAAAAGGTATGTGATACAAATATCTGATAATGTTCTTCATTTTTTATAATGTATTTGTTAATATGTTTATCATGATACACGGATAATATGTGTTACGTGCAGTCGTAGGTGTTAGGTATCATGTTCGTTTTGAGTTACTTCTGGTTATTAATGTATCAATTAAGAATGGTAGATGAAAAGTGTTTAATATATGTATGATGTTCAGTATATACAATATAGTATTATTTTGAGATACTTTTATTTATTAAAGTATCAATTAAGATTGGTATGTGAAATAAGGTTAATAGGTGGATTTTGAATTAGTTATCAAATTTGTATTTGAACATGATTATATGTGTCCTCATTAAACTGCGTTATCTATTAATATGTGTGCACAATATTATTTAAATAAAAGTATTTGTAATAATGTATCATGTACTGTTCTTTTATTTTTATTTATGTATTGATACATTAAACCTAATCAAATAACAAATATATATGGTGTAATTGCAGCTACGTATTAATTTGTTATTAAGATGATTGTTGTTGGAAATTGAAGCTGTCTGTTAGGAAAAATACAGACATATTCAAAGTGAGATACTTTAATAGTGAACATACCTGTCCATTGAGGGATATGGTATTAAGTAAGGTACAAGCTACTGTTGGGTTTGTTAGTGGTGTGACAACTCCAATATTGAAAAATCATAAAAGAAAACATACTCCAAACGATATAATTGTTGATATTAGGGCACTCTATGGTGTTGAAATTTCTTACCAATAAGCATGGCAGGGTAAAGAACGTGCATTGGAAATGATCAGGGGTAAGCCTGCAGATGAATATAAACAGATGCCAAGATACATATATATGTTGAAAATTGTGTATCCAAATTCATATATACGAGTGTACAAGTCGGAAAAAAATGAGTTTATGTATCTATTCATATCATTAAGGCCAATGATGAAAGGGTTTGAGTTCTGTCTGCCTGTTGTTGTTGTTGTTGTTGTTGATGATGCTTCACATCTTAGCGGAGCTTATCGAGGGACATTTGTATCAGCAAGTACACTCGATGTGGCAGGTATGTCATGTTGTTTATGAAATTATTTAAAAAGAAGAAGTAATTTTAACAATATGCAATAATTATTTATAATTAATCATAATGTTGTGTGTTTCTATGTTAAGGTTGCATATTGCCTTTAGCTTATGGAATTATTGACACGGAAAATGATTGTTCATGGACATGATTCTTTCAACAGTTTAAAAATGGATTCGGTTAGAGAGAGAAAATATGTGTTGTACCTGACAGAAATGAAAGCACAATGAAGAGCGTAAGTATTATTTATCCAAATGTTCCTCATTTTGCATGCATATGGCACCTCTGAAAAAATATTTGTTCAAACTTTAGGAGAAGCAGGTCCACACTAAGTGATCTGTTTTATTCAATGGCAAATGCTTATAGAAAAGAGGATTTTGAAAAATTGATGGCTATATTGGAAAAAGTAGATGGCAGACTTAAGAAGTATCTTCAAGATGCTGGGTATGAAAGGTGGTCTAGGTCTCATGCAACAGTGAACAGGGGAAGAATGATGACTTCAAATATAGATGAATGCATCAATGGTTGTCTTGTTGATGCACGACAACTACCTATTATAGACTTTCTGGAAGAAGTTAGAATTCTATTTGTTCTTGGAATTGCAAAAATCGAGAAATAGCTTCTTTTACAAAGGAAACATTAGAAAGGAGATTTGAAGAAATATTGATTATAAACGCGTCAAAATGTGCAAAAATGAAGGTACATATTTGTATTACAAATATTATGTATCTAGCTTTACTTCTAATTATATTGTTGTATATACCAAATGAAGAAAACATGTGATATATCTCAAATTTGTAAATAAATGCAGGTTGTTGCATCTTTTGAATTTATTTTTTCAGTGTATGAAGGTGGAATAAGATACATTGTTTGTCTTGAGAGAAAAACTTGTTCATGTGGTAGATTTCAACATGACGAGATAGCTTGTGCGCACGCAATGACCGTTTTGAAGAAGAAGAATATTAAATATGTACACCCTGACTGCTCTGATTACTACAAACATGATGCATTTACAAATACTTATGCAGTTCAAATGGAATCAATGCCAGACAAAAGTGATTGGACAGCTCCAGAATGTATTTTGGAAGAAGTCATCTAGTCACCAAGATACAAAAAAATGTCTGGTAGACCAAGGAAAAAGAGGAAGAAAGAATCCAGATGAAAAGCCAACCACAAAAACGAATTGTTGTGGACGTTGTGGACAAGAATGCCACAATATAAGAACATGTAATTTTTTCCCGAAAGATTCTTGATGATTACTTTTTAAGAATATTTTTATGTTTCATGTGTAATAATTTTTTGGATATTTTGAATCTGCTAATAAGATAGTATCATTTGGTGTAATTTTTACTTTATATAAATGTTACAAGAGACAAACTGTTGAATGATACTAAATATATTGAAATTAATTGTTTTATACCAAGTGTAAAATATATTGTATCATGTGTTGGGGTATATAACAATTAAGTTATTTGATAAGTGATTATGTATCATATACATTATAGTTCAACTATATTTTGTATATGATAATAAAATATTGTTAGTTGTTATGATTTACATCAATGTTACTAGATTCAACATGTTAAAGGATACTAAATATATTGAAACTTAATTGTTTTGTACCAATTGTAACATATATACAAAATTGTTATTTGATAATAAAATGTGTATCATATAAATAATAATTTTATGAATATTGTGTATCTGATAATAATATAGTATTAGATGTTGTGATTTATATCAAGGCTACAACATGTTAGTAGATACTAAATAAATTAAAAATTAATTGTTGTTTACCAAGTGTAGAATATATAGTATCAGATATTCTGTATCTGATGATTATATTGTATCAACAGTATTGATGTATACCATACTTATAAGATACAATTTGTAAGAAGTTACTATATATTAAACTATATATATTGAAACAAAAATTAAAACTGAAATACAAAATTTGACAAAAACAGTCTTCAAATTAATAATTACTTAGAAATATTGTGTTGAAACGGGAAGGAATATTACAAAATACTAATTAACGTATCTGCAACACAATAAAAAATAACTATTCTACATTAATCAGTCCATCTTCTGTTGGTGTAGTGTAGCCACTCTTCGGCCTTGTAGGATCATTATTATCGCTAACATATCCCGCCTTGGCCTTGTCCATACCATACTTCCATAACAGTGTTGAATATCTATTGCGAAGATAGTCACTCCAAAAACTAATAGATGTAATGTTGATTTCGTCGCTCAAGTATTCAGCTAAAGCAGCTACATACATTTCACAGTCACTGCAAACAAAAAGTAGATACATTAAAAAAGTGAATTAAATGTGTAAGTAAAGAAATTGTTTTACAATACTAATAGGCTATCACCTTTTTGTTGCATAATGTGTTGAGCATATTCCACCTCAAACGACTGTTGTGGACCCAACAGTTCACCAGTTTTCTTGTCTTTGTACGCCTCCAATGATGCCCAATCAATTCTTTCCGGTTTATAAAAAAATCCACTATCATGAAGATAGTTTGGAAGGATTACAGACAACTGCTTTATCTCACCGGAATAAACTTTTTTCCTTGATCCCATAGATGAGTCATACACTCGTATTAACCTTTTCTTTAAAACAACCACAACCAACACCCAATGAAAATCTCTGTCACAATTAATTGGAATATAAACCTCATCTACTAAATGTCATGGTAAAGCAATAGGGATCAAAAATCCATTTATGATGTCTTTGATAGAGCTTTCATAAATAGATACAGTACACCACGATCAATATGTTCCTGTGTACTAAGAGTATCATCTGCAGGAGCGCAATAATACCTCTTGTATACAATGTTGAAGACTTGAACAAACAATTGATTGTAGTGTATATGTACTGATCCATGCTTCTTAATTTTGACTTCTTGCGTAAATAGTAAAAAATTACATCTATGTGCTGTAAAATAAAGAAAAAAAACATAATATATAATCAGCACAATCTGAAACAAAAAAGATACATTGAAGAAAAGGAAAACCCAATTAGTAATCTGATATATATTTTAAATGACACGTGTTAAATTTGTATCATATACATAATTGGAATGCTTAATGTACCTGATCAATCCAACATTTCATTGAATGTAACATAGTATAAAATCAGTTCTTGTCAACAGGAAATGCGACAACAAAATTCATATGGTCAAAATCAAATAGAGCAGATTTGCCTCTATATTTATCCTCAAATGATTTCCTATGAGAATGATTAAAGTCAAAAATAAAAATAATTTAATAAAAAATAATAATATAATGATACATTAATAAGAAAAACTTACTTATTCGCATGTGATTTGAGGAGTCCCTTTTGTATCCACTCTAAGAACCCTTATATTAAACCTGACGAGAGTTGATATGTGATGCGACAATCTTCAAATGGAGTGTATGGGCGGATGTTATCATCTATTTTCTCCTTGCCCTTATTACTTGATCCAACAGAAGTCAAATTGGGAGACTGCAAAACCTTTGAAGGCATTCTATTACGCTGAGTTGGAGTCTTTGCATCAATATTGGGTGCAGGCTCATTGATTGGCAGCTGGGTGGGTAGCTAGCTGTCAGATGGAAATTCATCACTTCTGATTAGTTAGAGTGGAATGATTGCACTCAGTGATTTGACATTAATTGACTGATTTGAAAGTCCATATACAAGTGCATCTATGTCTGCTTCGATTCCGAAAGAAATGGAGGTCGATGTGATAGAATCATATATGATGTTAGGGAAATAACAAAAATATTACAATTTACATAAACAAATTATACCACATCAGGCAATTGTTTGCATTTTTCAGTAAACAAATTATAACAATACTGATGTATCAACAACTACTGGATTTGAAGCATGTTTTTCGAAGTCTTGTTGAATTGTATCAGCATCATCATCCTAATAAAGAGAATATCAGATACTATTATCTTTTTTTTTTTCAAAAATAATTAATGTATAATAATTAAAACACTCTTTACTTACCACTTTCTTATCATGAATAATCACATTTACCGAAGAATCGTTATGGTGTGTTGTGGGTAGAAGCCCAGTGGACTCTTCCATCGCCTGTTCCATAATGAATGTATCATCCTTCTGTGTTTGTAGATTTTATTATAAGGAAAATAAATTAAATTATCTGGTAATGATAGAATATTAATGTGCATGATACAAAATTTAAATATAGTATCATATACATTATTAATGTATAAAGTACAATCAGTGATACACAAAAATAACGTCTCTTTCATAAATTAAAGTATCAACCATTAAACATGATACATTCTTAAAACTATTTAAGGGATTGAAACACATAATAATGCATGTGATACTAATTTAAGTATCAGATACGTACGTACCTTTGCAACATTTTCTTCAGAACCCTTTTGTTTTCCAACCTCCACAACAGGTACATCAACATCATGATCAACAGTTGCAAGATTCATTTGCATGGGTGAAATGGTTTGTTGGTAGAAGTTATCAGAATTGGGTTGTGGATCAACATTACCTTTCTCTACAGAATCATCCACCATGTGTGGCGATGAAACGCCTCCAATATCCTTCATGATCCAAAAAATCAGTATAACAGAAAACTGAGAAGGGAAGCAAAAAAATCAAAATACAACCTTTTCAGTTTTGTTATCTTTCGCGCCAATAACTTTCAACAATTCAGAATGATTTCTTTTTATTAATGCCTCAAGAGCTCCAATTTTGTTGTCAACCTAGATACAAATTAAACATATAAAATGGAATTAATAATGAACAAACAAATATTTAAATCATATGGTAGTATTTACTTGCATAACACTTCATGTAAATCTTTAGATCCTCAATTCCTGCACTGTCCAAAGTTGTTCTTCCAAAGACTGTATTATGAGGAAAGATACATTATCGACTTGTTGCGATTGTGAATTCGGAGTTTGAAATGGCTGATTTGATTGCTCATGTGGTTGTGTGGCTTTAGACAAATTATATTTATGTGGATGTACAACCTTTATTCTCTTGGGGGTGGGATAGATCCTGCGCTAGAAACTCGTGTTGATCTCTTTAACAGTTGTTCCGGAGGTTTTGATGAGAAGTCTTCAAAACTAGGAATCTCCTTTGATTGCACCTCCTCATTATTAACAATTGATGAATCTGGTTGAGTTGGAGGTACATAACTGTTATCTGGTAAATCAAGTGATTTGATTTCCTCGGGAGTTGGCTGAATGTTAGAACAATCATTCTATACAAACAAATAGTAAAACATTATGAGAACCAAAGTAATAATGTATCGCAAACTTAAAAAAAGAAAGTAAAAATGTTGTTATGTAGTACTTACCTCAGTAAAGATGGTTTCCATAAACATCTCAAATTTGGACTTTGGAGCCACAACTTTCCAATTGCATATCCTTGGTATACCGTTTCCTTCTTTAACAACTATCTCGTTATTTATTACAGACGCCCATTTATATATTTAGATATTAAGTGCGTATGGGAGTCCATTCAAACGATACATTTTTTTGTTGAGGGTGTACTCTTTTCTAAATGATTTTATTAACTTTGTGAAGGCAAGTTGTCCCCATGGGTACTGTTTATAGCTGCCATATTCTATCATAAAGAAATCTTCAATAGGAATTGCTGCATCACCAAGTTGGGAATATACAAATGTATGAATGAAATACAAGATAACCATCTGAAAGACATCATCAGTGTTGTCCCAACCACCTTGCATAGAATTAACGATCTATCAGGCGTCCTTTATTTACATTATTATTTGGACCAGGAAAATATCTTTGCACCAACCTACTGGTTTTTGAATCTGGATAAGTAAAATCTTTGATATTTTCTTTACATTTCAAACTAGTAATAATAGCATACTCTTTGATACTAAATTGCAAGACATTCCCTTTGGCATGACGAATGTGAATTTCTTTATCTAGATTGTCCTGCTCAATCTCTAACAGATATAAACACTTGGTAATCTGACCTTGATAGTTGCATTTGGGGATATTTAGGTATGGGGCAAATATGGTATTCTTGAATAATTCCATACCTTGGTCATTTATTGACAAGACTAAATCTTCAATAAAATTGGAATTGTAGGTAGGACTCAACTTTAGGGAGTGCTTTGGAATATGTTTAATTATATAATTCATATTCTGCAATTACATAAATGATATTTATCAATCATAAAAAAAAGTACATGATACATGCTTACCTATAGATAGAAATGCTATACTATTATAGAAATATAATGATGTTTCGCTTTGTTTGATATTAAATAACAACAAGACATAAGAGATACACAAAATCAATTATTATGTATAGATATTGACATAATTGAATGTGATACAAATATAAATTCTCATAATCAATATATGTTGTTTAAGTATCATATGGGGAATTATCCATGACTATGATGCACTGTACCAAAACTAACCTACATGTCAAATTGTGAATTAAGCAACTATCTTAGATACAATAATGTTCATTTTATTTGATACTAAATAACAACAAAACATAAGAGGTGCACACATTCAATTATTCCTTATATATAGTGACGTATATTTGACTAAGATACAAAATATAAAATCTCATATCCATTATATGTTGTTTAAGCATCATTTGCATAATTATCTATGAGAATGATACACTATACAAAAAACAACCTACAAAGTAAATGTGATTTGAGCACTTAACTTAAATACAGTTCTTTTCACTTTCGATACAATAACAATTAACAAAAAAATTCACAAAAATTATTGTATCTGGGAAACAACTGCATATTTCAAACTAGATACACAATAAAAAATTCTTTATCATCAGATTAAAAGAAAATAAATAAAAACAGGGGATACATCTATGATAAAAAATGCATACCATGGGTAGTGTTGGTCGATTAATAGGAGAGGCAACCTTTCTACCCCTTTTCTTTGGAATTTTTGCATCCTTTGACGTAGAAGATGCATGTACTTCCTTTTTCGATCTTCTCTTGCTGGAACTTTGATTTGTCATGACTGTCGGGTCATGCAACCTTTTAGATCTCAATTCTTCCCAATTAGGATCTTCTGAATAAAAAATTAGAGATTTGTTAGATGTTAGATGCATAATGCAAGAGCCAAAACGATGGATACACAATTTTTTTTTTAAAATGAAAATCAGAATGAAGAGGATGAGACAAACCTAATTTGAACTCTGCATGCGGTTGAATGGTGATAGGATTCTTTCGAAATTCAAAATGATTTGAATTTGATAACTGAATTGGTAATGGGAGAGATTGAGGGCGAAAATTAGGGAATGGAAAAGGTCTGTTTTGGCTTCCAAATAATAATATATCCGGTAAAGTTGAATTGGGAAAAAAGTAGAATTTTGTATTTTAATAAAAGAGTAGAAAAATAATGAGAATAGGTAAACTAATGTTGTGTACTTTAGTAATTTGTCCTTCTTTTTATCTATCTATTTTTTGAAAAACAAAGTTATTTGATATTTATACCGATAAAAGATAGAAAATACTTATAAAATAGTGACAGAACTATATGAACAGAGTTCGATATGAAAAATTAGGTAAGTTGAAATAATAAGAAAAGAAGAAAGTATTAGTAGCAAGAGAAGAAGAAGAAAAAGAATAACTAAATTTGGAATTTTTTTTTGTCACCCTTAGTTAATTTTCCCGACTATCTTTCTCAAAAACAATACCCATTTCCTTTCAAAATAACTAAATTGTTGAGTTTTCATTTTTATTAATGCAAAATAAGTTAATTGTTCAAAATTCAGGAGAATTGTTCAAAATTTCTTTCATTTTTTATTGTCACGTACATTTTCTAGGTGATAATTTCAAGAAAGTTAACTGTTCATATTTTTTATTTTACTTTGAATTATTTATATTTTCAAAGATAATTTAAAATTAACTAAAAGAGAGTAAAAGTAGGGGTGTGCAAAAACCGAACAGTCCGATAAATCAAAAAATTATTATTGGTTTATTATTATTGGGTTATTGGGTTAGCGGTTACACTACTAAAAAAACAGTGAATACCGACCTATAAATACCGACCTCCGGAGGTCGGTATTCCCTGAAATACCGACCTAAAACCGACATCCCAGCTTAGGTCGGAAAAAGCTTGGTCGCTATTCAATACCGACCTCTGGAGGTCGGTATTTTTATTTTTGTAATGTTGAAATTCTGACCTCCGGAGGTCGGTATTTTTATTTTTGTATTTTTGAAATTCTGACCTCCGGAGGTCGATATTTTT
>JAJOOR010006494.1:0-43803 GCA_036250505.1 Solanum acaule
ATAGGAATAGGAATAGAAATAGAAATAGGAATACTAAATAGTATCCTACTTGGTAAAGGATTGTATTCTAGGGTCTATAAATAGGGTCTCAATGTAATAATGTAAACAAAACAACAATTCAATAATATTCTTTTCCTATATTTCTCACACCTATCACAACAACTACACTGAGGTCGAGAATAACATATGTCACGAGTGTCCAAGCCTCGTACAATAACTACACCTAAGTCGAGATCTTCCAAAGCGACCTCCCCCTTGTCGATTCTTCATGGATAGTGATGTTTGATTGTCTTATCTCCTCATTAAGGGTTCCAACTTAATCATAGGACTAAATCGAAATGAGTGATGAACGTTTACAAATTTTGTATTGAACTGCTGGAGAAAAAATCGAAAGGGGTCTTGACAGATCTTGCCGAAAAATTGACAGAGGTCGCCGGATTATTAAATTTAACGACTAAAAAGTGGTCAAAATCTGAGAAGAAAAGAAAAAATTATATGGGTAGGGTCAGAATGATGGCACGACCCTACTGGAAAAGAGAAGCACAACACTGATAGAAATAGACTGATGTGAATCAGCCCTGACAGTCATCGGAAATTGACGCACAGTGACCTGTCTAGTTGAGTTTCTCACTAATGCTCTGATGCCATGTCTGACAGTCATCGGAAATTGATGCACAATGAGCTGTCTAATCAAGTTTCCACCAATGCTCTGATATTATATGAGAAATATTAGAGAAAAAAATATTATCAAATTGTGTCTCCACATTATTACATTGAGGCCCTATTTATAGACACTACATTACACTCCTTTTTCAACTAGGATTCTTATTCCTATTCTAAATAGGATTCTATATACTATTCTATTCCTACTAGGATTTTAACAGAAGCTATTAGTGGGAAAAAATTGCAAAGCAGAAAATATTTAGAAGGGAATAGCATTTCTTAAATATCCAAACTTACAATATTCTCATGTAAGATAAGCGACCAAGCTCCGGTGACAAATTTCCTGACAGATCCATATCCAGTAATTGCCTGTTAATAGGAAAAACACAAGGACTCATCGTATTGCAGATTATTGAAACATACTCTACTGAAATGTCATCAATCTCTAGAATGATCATCCACCACTTGTTTCAAGCTACATTAAAATGTTTACAAACATCATAACAAGTACAACAGCTGAGGTCAAGACTTAAACTTCAGACATTAATCTTTTTATTTATTTTTAACTAAATCAGACATTAGAATTTATGTGAGACTGTCATCTTTCTACGCAAAAAAAGTTGGTACATTCACAAAGTATTCAAAGTATGTGCTCCTTCTAGACTACTAGGACCCTATAATGTAAGAGGGCTTCTTTGTGCACCTTCTAGACAACTAGGACCCTATTAGGTAAGAGGGCTTCAAAGCTTCCGTGTCCAACTATTGAAAAATTGCTAGTACATACATCCATTTATCATTATTTATTAATTTATTTACGTGTGTAGAACTTGTTGGAAATTTTAGGGAGGAGAACTCTCAATCTCTCAAATTCTGTTGAAGATAAGTGGAGGAACAAATTACTTTTTCCTTCACTCAACTTGCTTCCTTATAACCGCTATAGTGCCTAGGAATTAATAGGTATTCTTTTAACATGTACCTAGTCTAATATTATCATAATTTAGTTCGATTCTGTTTTCCTAGTTATGAATTAATTTATACACATATCTTAGCATTAATTTCTAAATACATGAACTAGGAAATTTTATGTACTTGAGATGAACCTAGGTTATTTTTTCAACACCCCCTTTAAAAATGGATTCATCACTCAAAAGAGTGTTTTGGAAGACGTCAATCTTTGATGGATTATAAAGGCAAGGCATCCACAACTTGATCTTGTTTCTTCAACATCTCAAGCTCAACTTCATTTTATGATCTTCCTCTACCTCGTATCTGTCCACTATTTCTTTGATGCTAGCAACACTTTTCATCTTTCTTCTTTAAGAAAACCAATGTTTGCAAAGCTTGTTTGATTAATTCTTGTTACTGGTCATTTCATTTTTCTTCATGGACTTGCAAAGACAGCAAGTTCATTGATGATCATGGTGTCCAAGGATCGTAAAATTTGGACTCCTCAATTACAACCATAAAATTAAATCGTGAATTCTAGCATCTTAAAACTCTTACAATGATTTGATCATCCTGCAGATCTTATTCATCCTCGTCATCATCTTCATCTTTACTTGAGTTTTATAAAAATAAACCTTCTCAAATATCATGTCATCAATCCTTTGATAGATGCAACCGTGTTTCATATCTATCATTTTCGTGAAAGTCACATCATCCACTACCTTTCTACTCAAGATTCCTCATCATACAGCTAGTCCATAAGCAATTGTTTGTTCAGGGTTGAAACCCTTGTTTGACTCCTTGCCATCAAAATTATCTTTGAAAGTTGTTTTAATTTTCGAATTATCGGTAGTTCCATGTACCGAAACAATTTCTTCAAGTTGGTGCTTCTCTAACCCATCATCCTCATAGAAATAGTAGCTAATCTCATTCACATTCATTTCACCCCGAAGTATCATTCTTCCAAATATTCGAGAATTCGGGTTCGCTACAGATCCCTCCGGACAAGTAGCTCTAACAGCAAATGTTGGAAATTTAGGAAGGAGGGCTCTCAATCTCTAATTTAATTCTAGACTTTTTGTTTTCCAAAATCATGAATTCAACTATTCATGCATCTTAGGATTAACTTCTTAATACATGAACTAGGTAAATTCATGTACTTTGAGACGAATCTGATTTATTTTTTCAACAGAACTAGAAAGTTCATATTTGTGGAAGAACAAAACCAACTACTTGTCAAATAAATAGTCTCGCTGTTGACCATAATCTTTGCTTTTATGCCACACAGAAAAACTTTGATGTAATGATATATTAATACAAACCCCAGTCCCAAAATATGCATCCTAGAAAATAGGTGCTTGATGATTTTTGGATGTCCATGGTACATCAAGTAGATACCAAGGCCAATTGATGAGGTTTATCCCAATTCTTCAGCGAATCTCCTATTCTCAAATACAAGCATGTGATACGGTGAGAGCTGTACAAGATAGAATAGAGCTTATATGTTTACCCGCATAGCATGAATTTACCTAGTGCATACGAACAGAGCAGGATGAATTGCAGGCTCCCCCATTTAGATCCAAGAAAATGTATGATATTAGATAGTGGGATGCTCAAAAGATTTTCACTAGCATGATTTTTTTTTTCTTTCAGCTATTTGAAAAAGAGTCTAAAGCAACTTCTAAGGTTTCTTCTTGGGATCCAAGGGTGAATTTGAGACATGACATGATGGCCTCGCTTTCCCTCAATCATTACTTTTTTGTTACTAAATCAATTTCAATTCTCCAAGTTCAGTTCTGATGCCTTGTCTTTACTAATATCTGTAGAATCCAAACTAGAACTAAAAAAATCATGCCACCTATTAGATGAGGCAAATTGGAATAGACTAATTTAGCATGGTTACAGCGAAGATATCGATCGCATCTGGTACATACAGCTATGTCAGGATCCGATAGGTCATGACTTTTCGGATTAAATCCTTTGACAATTCTTTACTCCGCCACCTTCTTTGTTTGTTTCAAATTGAATCTATGGCAAAGTGGTTTATATGCTTACTTTACCTACTTGACTAAAGGGAGTGAACTTCTTTCAGTGTGAGCTAGCAACTAACTACCAGAGGAACAAAGAGATTCAACAACCAATACCCAATTAAGTACCAGATATGGAAGCAAGTAATAAAGGCAAAATGGCATAAATTCAAGAGAATATACATTATTTGAGAACCAAATTAGAGAGACCAGATATATTCTTGAGAAATCCATAGATGATAAAGGTCTTACAGTTCTCGAACATGAAAATAACCATCATTGTTTGTTTGATTGTAGCACAATACCCCAGTCCAATTTGAGATACATGGATCTCCTCTCCTCCAGTTGCTGAGATTCCCATTTGGATCAACCAAACTATTCTTGATGGCACGCAATGCTTTTACTGTGACACAAATTTCAAAAGTTAGGATGGTTGTCATGTAAAAGTAAGAACAAGTGCAGTTGCTTTGTATTTCTGTTTACAGCATTGAAACCCCCATGTAACAAATAAATTGGGAAGGTCAACAGAAAAAGTTATGTAAAGGTTACCTTCATCTGGATGAGTAGTTTGGCTATTTGCCTTGGTAAATAGTAGCAAAGACCATAGAAGCAAGGTGATCCCAATAATTGAAAGCTTAGAAGCAGGCATGGGAGAAAGATGGAGGAGTGTTAGAAACAAATTAGAGTAAAGAGTTGAATTGTATTTATTTATTATACTCTATCTTACTACAGTGTAAGTAGATAAATAAATGACGAGGAAAATGCTTTGCTTTGTTGGTAAAGAGACGAAATACTCCTTCCGGCCCATTTTATATGATATAATTTGATTCGGTATAGAATTTATGAAAAAAATGAAAGTGTTTGATCCAAAATAAATGAAAAAAAAAAATTTTGCTATAAATTATTTCATTAAAATATTTTTTAATTAAATTGTTATTTGATATAAAAATATGTTTTTTTTTTTAAACTGATTAAAAAAGAAATCAGAACAGAGGAAGTAAATAAGATTGGGGAAATGCTGACTTGGTCGCCAAAGGAGGTAGTGATGGAATGGCTGATGAAAGCAGCAGCCACCAGAATCAATAAAATATTGAAACCTTCAACTAATGCATCCTCAACAATGTTGACTTTTTTGAACGGTAGGTGGTTCTGCACCAATCATTTCTACTATCTGTCAAAGGTCTCATATGAGAAAACGAATTATTCATAAAAAACATTACTTAATTCAAAACTAATGAAATACCAACATCAAAAGAAAAACTCAAAAAAATAGCAAAATATATGTTGAGTCAAAAGGGTATCTACGCATTTCACATTACAAAACTCTGCAGTCTGCAGCAGCATATTGAAGAGCATAAAAAACTCATAAAATATTATGTATGATAGGTTAGGTATACGCACCAAATCAAAGTTCTATTATTCCTCTACTCTATCACATTTAAATGCAGAGTTAATAGTTAAAAGTTTCTTTAAACTTAACACACTTTATTAAATTAGTTCTCCAACAGTAATGTCTCATTTCTTGTGAAACTGTTTTTATTTGTGAAATGACAATTTTGCCCTTCCCCTTAGCATTTTCATACTTAGTTTGTACTGCGGGAATGAATAGTGTGGTCCCTGATGCAATCGGGTGTAATTTTGGTGATTTTAACCCTTTTGAGTGGAATTATATTGTTGTAGTTGACTTTGGTCAACGTTTAGATATGCGAGCATTGGGTGGAGATTCTGCCAGTTCCATTGCGTCCGGAACGTCAAGTTTGGGTGGTTAGTTAGTGTTCTGAGACATTAGGTTGAGAGTTGGGTGTTTAGACGAGAAGTTGAGCTTTAGGCTTAAACAAATGTCCGGGAGGGTAATTTCGTCATCTAACCTTTTTTTTTGGAAATTCAACGATCCCATTGAATTCACAATATCGATTTTAGTGGGCTAACTTGTCTAGTTATTTTATTCTGACCTCGAATGATTTTCGAGGATCCGGTCGGAGACTTTAGTTTAGGGCTTCTCCAGTTCTCTGCAATCTAGTGCAAAGGGGACCGCAATCGCGAGTCCCCTTGCGCATTCGTGTTGTTGAGGTGGCACACTTACTGCGTTCGTGAGCCTAGGCAGTTTAATGGACAGCAATCGCGAGTCCCCTAACGCATTCGTGTTGTTGAGGTGGCACGCTTACTGCATTCGCGAGCCTAGGCAGTTTAATGGGCCGTGTTCACAGACCCCATTTTACAGATTTGGTAATGTAAATTTGGGAATTCTTCCTATTTTTTACTCAATCGAAGCTTAGGAGAGGCAATCTTGGGAGCTTTGATTGAGTAAACTCGTGTGGGTAAGCTTCTCCTATCAATTCCTTATCGATTTCTTTAATTTTAATCTTCAAAAAACATCTTTAACTCATGATCTTAATATGGGTTTTGTCATGATCCAGGGGTACCCCCTAGACGTAACATGGCATACAAGACCCCGAGAGGCCTCATATAAGCCACTTAGCTTTCATAATAGAAATGAGCGGAAATTTAAAACATTTTTCAACCAACATCAAAGTTTTAAATCAAAAAGCAGAAGTCTATTACACTTTGTCTCAAACCATCTAAAACATTAATATCTTGGGATACAGCCCATACAATATTGTTTAAAACATAAAATGAAAGAACATAAGAGAAATGGTGGCCAAATCATCGAATGCTATGAGGACTCACCAATCTTCAAGTCTTGCTCTACTAAGGTCCTAGCCAAGGGGATGAGAGTCGATACCGTCGGACCCTACATTTGGATAAGAAATGTAGGCAAGAGTATGCTTTAGTACAAGAATGTACTAAATATGATAACTTGCATAAACATCAACATAAACATAAGAGTTAGACAATATAAGTCATAAGCATAATCAATGCACATAATAGATAACATCAACATATAAGGGATACTTCTCAAGTAACCTCAAAGAAATACTTAGCCAAGACATGGGTAATCCTCCACTAGTCTTACTCATCATAGAAGGTAACCTTAGCCATCATCCAAGCTCATCACCTATCATAACATAGCATTAGCTTATCTTTTATAGACCTGGATAAATGCCGCTTGCCTTTCTATAAAAGCTAATGGGTGATCGCCTCTTGCCTTGCTTACATGGTCACGGGTATTCACCTCCATGTACATCCTATGGGATCACAGGTATTCGCCTCCATGCACAACATCATATGACACAAGTATTCCCCTTCATATCATTCTATAAGTAATCATAGGTATTCGCCTCCATATCCTTTCACTATAAGGGATCGTGGGTATTTTCAATCCATGTCCAACATTAGGGGATAAGGGTAGTCGCCTCTTACTCTCCTTTAAGGAATATGGGGATTCGCCTCATATCTTTCTCATCTAGAGGTCATGGGTATTCACCTCTTGCCTCATTAATTTTAGTCTTTAGTCTAGATTTGTTTTAGGTGAGAAATCCTTTTAACCTAGAATCATTCAATGTGAGAAAGTCTTTCACATGCATAACATAAGTAATTCATGTGGGAACTACCCCTTCCACAACAATTACATCAATAGTCAACAATTGACAACATAAGCTTTACTCTCAAAGCACTATATCTCATAGTCATTAGATATGCTCAATCTCAAGCAATTCAATATCATAATCATCTCATAAGCTTCAATCTCAAAGCAATCCTAATCATGATTCATCATATAAGCTTCAATTCTAATGTATCTTATCAATCCTAAAAGAATACCTCCAAGCCCACAAATTCTCCTTTCATGGCAACAAACCTATTTACATCAAGCTGAACCTAGAAACATGGATTAAGCATGGGTACATGTAAATTCATCCAAAAAACATGTATTCTACTCGATTCATGCATAAACAATCATTACCCAATCAATTGGATTAGCATTCATCAATACCCACAATATTGGAAGAAAACCCTAACTCAAATTGGGGAATTTCATCTTCTTAATTGGGGAATCTTAGTGACTCCATGGATGAAAAGCCCACAAATTTTTGAGGAATGCAGACTTGAACTTGACTCTAGCTTCAACTCTTGCTTCTTCTTCAAGTTCTAGAAAGAGAAGTATTTGAGAGAAGAACTTTTGGATTTCTTTTGGGTTTTGGAAATAATGATTTGAATGGGTGAGTTTTGGGGTTAAAATGACTTCTATAGGGGTCCTAGGCTTGGGTAAAAGGACGTAGCATAAGAACTAATTAATTAGGAAAAGACTCAACTACCCCTGAACTAACTGTCAACTATCACCGACCTACCAACCGATAGACCCAGTCGACAGACCGTGGTTTGACCCACAACCCATCCTGGTGGACCGTGGTTGGTTGTTAGAGACTTTTGGCCAATCGACATACTTTTGGACCACGGATTGTGGACCCACCTACGGTTCGTAGGTCTAATCGTGGTTCTTCCTTGCAAAACTTCTGAGGGACCAATCCAAGGACCCACATACGATCTGTGACCTACACCACGGGCCATGGTTGGCCCTTGTGAATGACACCTGGGATTTCTGCATTCTACTAGGCTTTCCTCTTTTGAATATGGGGTGTTACAATATCTCCCCCTTGGGGTCATTCATCCTCGAAAGAGATTCAAATTGGTTTTAAAAGATTAGGAGAGGAACTAACAACCCAACCTAACAATGTAATGCATGCAACCAAGGAGGAATTATCGACTCCAAGCTAGGACGTTCTCGAAACATCATAAGAGGGGTGAAACTAACTTTATCAGCCCATCATGCATGCAATGTACAAGGAAGAAACATAAACTCTAAGCTAAACATACTCAAATGCATCATAAGGAAGTAGGAACTACATCTAGCAACCCAATATGCATGAATTTCAAAATTTCTCATGTTTAAGGAGGAACTACCTTCTCCAAGATAAAAACATGCTCAACACAATCTCATGGAGCTCATATGCAATTCGTTCTCAAAAAGCATAGATAAAACATATTCATCAATTCATCTCATGGAGTTTATAGGCAACTCGTACTCAATGCACTATAACATAAGGAAAATCAATCATATAAACTCATTTTCTTTCAACACACAAGTTTTCATGAACGTGCATAACATAAGGAAATCATAGGATCTAAAAGACACATGACTTCAAACAAGGAGTAAATCACAAGGAGATTCATTACCTCAAGCTAGAGTAGAAGGAAAAAGATGAGGATATCGGGACTTCATATCGGCCCCGGCCTCCCAAGTAGCACCCTCAACTAAATGATTCCTCGATAAAACTTTCACGGAAGCAATTTCCTTGTTTCTCAACTTCTTAACTTGCCGGTCTAAGATCTCAACCGGTACCTCTTCATAAGCGAGACTTTCATCAACCCCCAAGCCTTCTAGGGGAACTATGGATGTCGGATCTCCGACACACTTCTTAAGCATAGAGACATGGAACATCGGATGCACCGTTGCCAAATCATTCGATAAATCAAGCTCATAAGCAACCTTACCAACACGTCTCAAAATTTGATACGGGCCTATGTATCGAGGACTAAGTTTCCCTTTCTTCCCAAATCTCATCACACCATTCATGGGTGAGATTTTCAAGTAGACCCAATTACTAACCTCAAACTCAAGGTCTCTATTTCTAACGTCGGCATAGGACTTTTGTCGACTTTGGGTTGTTCTTAACTTCTCTCTAACAAGCCGGACTTTCTTCATAGCCTCATGAATTAATTCGTGTCCTATCAAGGCAACTTCGCACACCTCAAACCACCCTATAGGAGATCTATACCTCCTACCATAAAGAGCTTCAAAGGAAGCCATACCAATACTAGAATGGTAGCTATTATTATAAGCGAACTCTATCAATGGCAAGTGATCATACCAATTTCCATTGAAGTTGATGACACATGCTCTCAACATGTCCTCTAAAGTTTGGATCGTTAGCTCCGCTTGCCCATTGGTTTATGGGTAAAAAGTCGTGCTAAGCTTCACTTTAGTTCCAAGACCCTTTTGGAATGACTTCCAAAACTGAGAAGTAAACTGAGTACCTCTATTAGAGATAATGGACAAAGGCACACCATGCAGCCTTACCATTTCCCTCAAATATAATTTAGCATAGTCTTCCTCCGCATAAGAAACTTTGACGGGAATGAAATGGGCCGATTTTGTCATTCAGTCTACAATGACCTAAATCGAATCATATTATCGTCGAGTACGTGGCAACCCTACTATGAAGTCCATATTCAAGTCTTCCCACTTCCAAGTAGGAATGCTAATGTCTTGGGATAAACCTCCCAATTTCTGATGCTTAACTTTCACTTGTTGGTAATTTGGACACTTAGCAACAAGTCCCGTAATATCCTTCTTCATCCCATACCAGCAATAGACCTCCCACAAGTCACGGTACATCTTGGTGGCTCCCGGGTGAATGGAATACCGAGAACTATGGGCTTCTGTCAAGATTTGTTCCCTTAAGTCATCAACATTTGGAACTCATAATCGACCTTGGTATCTAAGTACCCCATCTCCCCCTTGGGAGAAAGCCTGAACGGACTTCTTGAGCACCGCTTCTTTCAATTCTACCAAAGTTGGATCTAGACATTGCTTAGCTTTCACATCACTCACAAAAGACGATTCGGAACCATTATGAACCATAACACTACCCTTAGTGGAATCCATCAACCGAATACCCAAACGGGCCAATCTATGTACATCTCGTACCAATTCTTTCTTATCGTCATCAATGAACACAATTACGAACATATCAAGGTATTGTCTAAACACCCGATTCATCAAATCCATGAATGCTGCCGGAGCATTAGTGAAACCAAACGACATTACCGAAATCTCAAAATGACCAACCGGGTTCTAAAAGTCATTTTCAGAATATCATCCTCTCTCACCCTTAATTGGTGATAACCCGATCTAAGATCAATCTTAGAGAAATAACTCGCTTTCTGAAGTTGGTCAAACAAATCATCTATCCTTGGAAGAGGATACTTATTCTTAATGGTCACCTTGTTCAATTGTCGATAGTCAATACACATTCAGAGTGAATCACCCTTCTTCTTAACAAACAACACTGGAGCACCCCGTGGAGAGATACTCGGTCGGATGGAACCCTTATCCAACAAATCTTTCAATTGATCCTTTAATTCTTTAAGTTTTAACGGAGCCATTCTATAAGAAGGATTAGAAATAGGTTGCATATCTAGAATATGGTCCTTAATGGTCACTTTGTTCAATTGTCGATAGTCAATACACATTCGGAGTGAATCACCCTTCTTCTTAACAAACAACACTGGAGCACCACATGGAGAGATACTCGGTCGGATAAACCCTTATCCAACAAATCTTTCAATTGATCCTTTAATTCTTTAAGTTAACAGAGCCATTCTATAAGGAGGAATAGAAATAGGCTGCATATCTGGAATAAGGTCAATACCAAAATCTATTTCCCTTTCTGGAGGAATACCGGGTAGATCATCTGGGAACACTTTCGGATACTCATTAACAACAGGTACCAGTTCAAGACTAGGGGTTTTAGAATCCAAATCCCTCACCCTAACTAGATGGTATAAGCAACCCTTAGAAATCATCTTTCGAGCTTTAAGATAAGAAATGAACTGAACTTTCGACATATAATTCCCCCCATCCACTCTAGGACAGGCTCATTCAGGAATTGAAACTTGACTACTCGAGTTCTATAATCAATAGAAGCATAACAAGAGTGCAACCAATCCATCCCAAAGATGACATAAAAATCTAGCATATCAAGCTCTTACAAATCAACAAGAGTAACTTTATGGGATAAGAAGACGAGACACTTTCTATATTCCCTCTCAGCCAACACAGAATCACCAACAGGAGTAGAGACAGAAAAGGTTCTAACAACACTTCGGGAAACACATCAAATCTCACAGCCACATATGACGTCACAAAAGACAAAGTAGCACCGGGATCAAGTAAATCATATATATCTAGGTGGAAGACTTTAAAAATATTGCTAACCACATCCGGAGAAGCCTCTTACTCACCACGAGTCTGAAGTGCATAGAACCTATTTTGCTTGGGAGCATTAGTACCCGAACCACGTGGACCGGATGAGGGATAGTGTTGAGCCCTACGACAACTATCTCCCTCATTCTTAGCAACTGAAGGGAAATGCATTAACTTGTGGTCCGTCTTACCACAACCGAAACAAGCATTAAAACCCACTAGACATACACCCACATGCTTTCTTCCACACTTGCCAAAATCTGGCAAAAGAGGTCCATTACCACCTCCTTGAGGCTTAGGGCTAGGCACCCTCTCTTTTTTGAACTTATGAGCATTAGAGGAACCTTGCTCGAAAAATGTTCGTCGATACTTAGGACGACCATGTCCATCAAACGTAACATAAGAGAAATTACCATCACCGATTCTAAGCCACTTGTTCTCCCTAGACCTCTCTTTAAGTTTCTCTTCTTCAATCTGTTGGGCATGAATCATAAGACGAGCAATATCTATATCATGAACAAGCATAGTCGTACGACACTCTTTCACCACCAATTCGGACACACCCGAAACAAACTTGCTCATCCTTTCCCTAGAGTCAACAACTATAGAAGGAGCATACTTGGACAATTAAGTAAATCTCAAAGCATATTACTTCACACTCATATTTCCTTGTTGGAGATTGATGAACTCAACCACTTTTGCCTCCCTCATTTCAAGAGGAAAGAACCTATCAAGAAAAGTGGACTTGAACCTTTCCCATTCTAGGGACCCACATCTACTGGTCTTGCTTCCTTCCATTTGTTAAGCCAAATTTGAGAAATCCCCTTAAGTTGATAAGCAGCTAATTCTGCCTTTTCTACCAGAGTCACTCCCATAATAGTCAAGATCTTGTAAACCTCATCAATGAACTCTTGAGGATCACCCTCAACCTTAGAACCGTAGATTTTTGAAGGATTTATCGTATTGAAGTCCCTTACTCTTGATACCACCATAGCCACATTTGGGTTCACGGGCTTCACAACCTCCATATTGGCTTAGGCCGTCACGGCTTGAGCCAACACTTGAAAAACGGTCCTAAACTTTGCCCTAGTCACTTGGTCGACCAAAGGGTCAATCGGAGCTTGAGGAGGAGCTCCTTGGTTAATCTCTTTTCCCTCGGTCCTTCTTGCAAAAGTTCTTCTAGTAGTCATATCTTCTAGACCATCAGGTAAGGATTAGGAGAAAGACCTTATAGAGTTAAACTTTATTGTACGAAGTAGAGAAATGAAGAAGTGAAGGTTCCTAAATATCTAATAGCTTCTCATTCATAAATGTGGCTTGCTTCACACTTATGAACAAGACTCTACTATACGTGGTTTTCAGATATCCTAGAACCATTCTAAACCTTGTGCTCTGATTACCTAGTTTGTCATGACCCAAGGCTACCCCCTATATGTAACATGGCATACAAGACCCCGAGAGGCCTCATATAAGCCACTTAGCTTTCATAACATAAGATAATAGAAATGAGCGGAAATTTAAAACATTTTTCAACCAACATCAAAGTTTTATATCAAAAGGCAAAAGTCTATTACACTTTGTCTTAAACCATCTAAAACATGAATATCTTGGGACACAACCCATACAACGGTGTTTAAAACATAAAATGAAAGAACATAAGAGAGATGGTGGGCAAATCCTCGAATGCTATGAGGACTCACCAATCTTCAAGTCTTGCTATATTAAGGTCCTAGCCAAGGGGATGAGAATCGATACCGCCGGACCCTACATTTGGATAAGAAATGTAGGCAAGAGTATGCGTTAGTACAAGAATGTACTAAATGTGATAACTTGCATAAGCATCAACATAAACATAAGAGTTAGACAATATAAGTCATAAGCATAATCAATGTACATAATAAATAACATCAATATGTAAGGGATACTTCTCAAGTAACCTCAAAACAATACTTAGCCAAGACACGGGTAATCCTCTACTAGTCTTACTCATCATAGAAGGTAACCTTATCCATCATCCAAGCTCATCACCTATCATAATATATCATTAGCTTATTTTTTATAGACATGGGTAAACGCCGCTTGCCTTTCTATAAAGGCTAAGGGTGGTCGCCTCTTGCCTTGCTTACATGGTCACGGGTATTTTCCTCCATGTCCATCCTATGGGATCATGAGTATTTGCTTCCATGCCCAACATCATATGACACGTGTATTCACCTCCACATCATTCTATAAGGAATCATAGGTATTCACCTCCATGTCCTTTCACAATAAGGGACCATGGGTATTTTGGATCTATGTCTAATATTAAGGGATAAGGGTAGTTGCCTCTTACTCTCCTCTAAAGAATATGGGGATTCATATCATATCCTTCCCATCTAGAGGTCATGGGAATTCACCTCTCGCCTCATCAATTTTAGTCTTTAGTCTAGATTTATTTTAGGTGAGAAATCCTTTCAACCTAGAATCATTCAATGTGAGAAAGCCTTTCATATGCATAACATAAGTAATTCATGTGGGAACTACCCCTTCCACAACAATTTCATCAATAGTCAACAATTGACAACATAACCTTTACTCTCAAAGCACTATATCTCATAGTCATTCTATATGCTCAATCTCAAGCAATTCAATATCATAATCATCTCATAAGCTTCAATCTCAAAGCAATCCTAATCATGATTCATCATATAAGCTTCAATTCTAATGTATCTTATCAATCCTAAAAGATTACCTCTAAACCCACAAATTCTCCTTTCATGGCATTAAACCCATTTACATCAATGTCAACCTAGAAACATGGGTACATGTAAATTCATCCTAAAAACATGTATTCTACTCAATTCATGCATAAATAATCATTACCCAATCAAATGGATCAACATTCATCAATACCCACAATATTGGAAGAAAACACTAACTCAAATTGGGGAATCTTAGGAACTCCATAGATTTTAGGAATCCATGGATGAAAAGCCATCATTCCTTGATTACAAAGCCCATAAATTCTTGAGGAATGGAGATTTGAACTTGACCCTAGCTTCAACTCTTCCTTCTTCTTCAAGTACTAGCGAGAGAAACATTTGAGTGAAGAACTTTGTGATTTCTTTGGATTTTGGAAATAATGATTCGAATGGGTGAGTTTTGATGTTAAAATGACTTATATAGGGATCCTAGGCTTGGGTAAAATGACATAGTATAAGAACTAATTAATTAGGAAAGACCCAACTACCCCTGAACTGTCAGTTGTCATCGACCTACCAACCGACAGACCCAATCGACGGACCGTGGTCTGACCCACGATCCATCCTGGTTGACCGTGGTTGGTGGTCAGAGATTTTTCGCCAATCGATGGATCCCTGGACCGCGCACCGTGGACCCACCTACTGTCCGTAGGTCTAATTGTGGTTCTGCCTTGCAGAACTTCAGAGAGACCAATCCACAGACCCACCTACTGTTCGTGGCCCACACCATGGGCCGTGGTTGGCCCTCGTGGATGGCAACTGGAGTTCTGAATTTTGCTAGGCTTTCCTTTTTCAAATTCGGGGTGTTACATGTTTTCCCCGTTAGTTGAAAAAATTAGTAAATTCTTGAATATGAGCTTATTCCTTGCTTGTTTTTAATGGGTTTTTCAATCACGAATTCCTCTTGGCTTGTAGAATTTGTTTTTCTAATATAACTCTGATTTTTACTTTCACAACCCAAACTCAAGGGGTGCAACTAGCTCCTAATGCCAAAACTCAGTCCCGAGCTGACTCTGTTGAACCATTTGCTACTAGCACATGACAGCCACATGCAATCAAGAAAACAAACAAGTATATCTCGGCATAACCTATCAACAGATCTATAAAATAACAACTACTCCCAGGAGTTCATAAATATAAATAGCCAACTAGCACAAGAGTCCTGATTGGGCCGTCGAGGCCACTATGATATCTATACCAAAACTGAAAGCAGGTATATATCAAGACAATACATCAAACAACTCACAAGCTTCAGCAAACCAACAAACTAGGCTAGCATGGCCATAACGTAGCTATACATCCCACACACTAGTCTGCATGCCTCTAAGAGCAGTAAAGATTGGCGAAACAAGGCCCCAACCTACCCATAAAGATATATACAACAAAAGCTAACAAACCTCCCAACTTTTGCAGCTCTGGAGGAAAGGGGCTAGCCAATCGGATAGAAATCAATCCTACTGCTGAGGAGGTCTACTGGGTCGTTTGTCGGGACCTGCATGCATGAATGCAGCCCCCCAGGCAATGGGGCGTCAGTATAAAGTAATGTACATAGTATGAAAGGCTATAGACTAAATGAGCAAGTATCATAATATACCAAAAGCAATCACGTAAGGAAATCAAAATTTAGATAAGCATGCTAACCCACTACTGAATCTAAAAATACAAAAATGATAAAACAGCAACCTAACCAAGCCCCCATAATCTCGGCAGGTACAAACAACATACCACTTACCTAGGCCCCCATAAGCCTAGAAGGTGCCAAATAAATCTACATACCCCTATCGATAGCTCCTTGTCTTTGTAAGAAGTCACATAGCCCTTGTTGGCAATGATATAGCCCGGTAGGCAACACATTTCCCTCTTAAGCTACATCATAGCTTTGTGGGCTGTAGATTGCCCTCTTTTGCATCAACATAGCCCTGTATGCAACACATAGCCCTCTTTGGCGTCAAATTAGCCATGTAGGCAACACATAACACTCTTTGGCATCAATATAGCCCTGTGGGCAACATGTAGCCCTCTTTGGCAATAACATAGTCCTATTAGACAACATCATAGCCCCCATAGACAGTTCATAGCTCAGCAACTAACAACAATATCCCCAAGGGTGACAACAAACAATTGAATAGGCTAAATGCGATCAATTTAGCTATAAACAATATATATGAATAATCTCCAAGTCGTTCCTAACTTAGGGTGATTCTTAACAGATTATGAGTCCCTAAAATGAGGGTTTATAACCACTCAATCAGCCAGCCACTCACAATTACATCTACAAGATCACCAACATTAACTACCCTATTATATCACTCCCAAGCTCTAAGGAAACATGTCGAACGAAGGGAATAGCCTTAACATACCTTTCTAATGAACGCTCGAAAGACCGTAGTTCCTTCACGAAAGTTGTTCCTTATGTCCTAAGCTTCACAAAAATTATATATACACAGATGGTATGCATATATAAACAGTTCATAAATAATCTTCAATTGACAGATTTGCCATATTGCCCTAACTTGTCGAAATGTCCGTAGAATTTCATAAAAACAATCATAGAAGAGTCCTGAGATGATTACCCTAGTTAACCAAGTATAAACCTTGAAGAAACACCAATAACTACAAATTTATATCTTCAAAAACTAGCTCCAAACACAGCTAATAGAAGGGAAAAATGATTGCTACGTGTAGAGATCACGTTTCTAGGCACGGGGGCAACCTTTAATGGTAGAAATCGTCAAAAACTAACCTTCATCATGCAAGAACTCCATAGGAACCCTCTCTTAAGCTTTCTTTCTAGTTTGGAAGTGAAAATAAATGTTTTCATGGCTTAAAACATTGAGTAAGACGACATACCACATTTTTTATTCGACCCTGATTCTGCCCTGACAGTCCGTAGTAAAACCCTCCTAACTTTTTACTCCGATGTTGGTTGGATACGGGGTTTTATGCGTTGCAAACTAGACTCGTAGGCCTTAGATTTAATGGGTGATACGCCTTCTAAATTTTTATATATTGGGAGAAAACATCCAAGACATATGACCTAAATTTCAGAGAAATCCTTAAAAAGGAACTTACGTTAACTTTCGCCAAATTTTATTTTGCCACTTACCTAAGTTCAAAACTTGAGATACAACCCTTGAGCACTTAAATATGACATACCACATCATTCTTAATTTATTACCTGCCCTCTTGTCTTTCCACGAAGATACGAGTTAATTTAGACGTTTTGAAAAGTTGGGGTGTTACATCTTTCCCCCCTTAGAAACATTTGTCCTCGATTGAAAAAATCTGAGTCAGCGGTTAAGTCCTTAGGATTTTCCAAAATTTAGGTAGAGTATCCTTTGTAAATGTGACTATCCAGGAACATGAAACGCAGAAATTCTAACCTAGACGTCTCATAGGATGACATAAATAACTAAGCATTATAGCTCCATAATAACAGTGTGAGCAATACACAACGACAACAAAAATAATAATAAGCAAAAATATAAAAAAAATTAGATTGGTATCTAACCTCATTTCACTAATATAAACTGATATGCCATCACCCTGGGGTATGAAACAAGTGAGGATATTTGGACTTTATGCCATTCTCACCTTCGCTGGTCACCTCTTCTCTATTCTTGTTTCTCCACCATACTTTAACCGAAGCCACCTCTTTGGTCCTCAATTTACGGACCTGCCGATCTAATATGGCAATTGGAGTTTCCTCGTAGGACAACTCCTCTGTGATATGAACATCCTCAACTGGGACAACCCGAGAAGGGTCTCCTAGGCACTTCCGTAGCATCGATACATGGAAAATTGGATGAACAAATTCTAGCCCTGAAGGTAATTCTAACTCATAAGTCACCTGTCCTACCCTCCGAAGGATCCGGTATGGCCCAATGAATCTTGGACTAAGCTTGCCTTTTTTGCCAAATCTCATAACACCCTTCATAGGTGAGACTTTTAAGAATACCCAGTCATCGACACAAAAATCTATGTCCCTTCGTCGCACATCTGAGTATGACTTCTGTTGGCTTTGAGATGTTAGCAACCTCTTCTGAATGAGCTTAACCTGCTCCACTGTCTGCTGTACCAAGTTGGGTCCAATCAACTCTGACTCACCTACCTTGAACCATCCAATAAGGACCTACATTTTCACCCATACAAAGCCTCATAAGGTGCCATCCCGATGCTGGAATGATAACTATTATTGTATTCAAACTCAATAAGAGGCAAGTGGTCATCTCAACTTCCCTTGAAGTGTAGCGCGCACGCCCGTAACATATCCTCGAGTGTCAAAATTGTGCGCTTAGCCTGTGTCCCCAGTTCTTTCTGAAAGGACTTCCAGAAGTTAGCGGTAAATTGTGCTCCTCTATCAGAGATAATAGATACTGGGACACCGTGTAGCCTAACAATTTCTCTAATATAGAGCCCTGGATAGTCTTCGGCCGTAAAAGTAGCCCTAACTGGTAAGAAGTGGGCTGATTTTGTTAGTCTATCAACAATTACCCAAATAGAGTCAAACTTGCGACGCGATTGAGGTAACCCTATAATAAAATCCATATTAATTGCTACCCACTTCCACAAAGGAATGGCTATCTCCTGAACTATCCCAGAGGGCTTTTGGTGCTCAACCTTCACCTGTTGGCAGTTAGGACTCTATGCCACAAACTCAACAACATCCTTCTTTATCCCATGCCACCAATAGATCTCCTTAATATCATGGTATATCTTTATCAAACCAGGGTGAATAGAATAACGGGAATGATGTGCTTCTTCCATAATCCGATGTCGAAGCCCTACAACATTCGAAACACACAATCGATCGCTATATCTAACGACTCCATCTCCTGCTATATCAAATGCTAAAGACTGCTGATCCTGAGCCTTGGCTCTGAGTTGCTCTATGCTAGGATCCTCTTGTTGCTGTGATTTTCTTCTACAACTAGATATGATACGACTGTGTCTTGAATTGTTACCCTACTATCTTGTGACTCTAACAATCTAACTCCCAAGCTAGCTAACTGATGAAGCTCTCGCGCTAGCTCACACTTCTCAACACCTAAATAGGATAAACTACCCATAGATCTTTGACTGAGGGCATCGGCTACCACATTCGCCTTTCCTGGATGATATAAAATATCCACATCGTAGTCTTTCAGTAACTCAAGCCATCGAAGCTATCACAGATTTAATCCTTTCTGTCTAAAGATATATTGAATGCTTTTATGATCTGTGGAGATGTCAACATGAACGCCATACTAATAATGTCTCCGGGCCTTTAACGCATGCACAACTGCAGCCAACTCTAAATCAAGGGTTAGATAGTTCGTCTCATGCTTTCTCAACTACCTTGAAGCATATGTGATAACCTTACCATATTGCATTGGTGAGGCCATGATTTGGACTCATTTAGGGCTTAATTCTAATAGATTTAGTGTCCTTGAATGCATATTTTTTTCTCAATAACTGATATAAATCCTTGAACTTAGGAACAAGGCATGGACACTATGAGAAAATGAACAAGGTAGCTAAAAGAACGAAGAAAAGACGGCCTGAGGATCGCCTAATCCATTAGGCGAGTCGCCGAATGGCCATGGTCTCGCCTAATGTTCTAGTGTGCCAAGCTTTGAAGGAGAAAATTGAGTCGGCGAGATAAAGGAGTAGTCGGTGAGTCACCGAACAGTTCCACGATGCAGTCCTATATCGCCCAAAGTTCTAGAACTTGAATTTGATGAAGGCGAATGCAAAAATACGATGAACCAAACCAAAGGGCGGATCGCCAAGTGGATCGGCGATCCCGACTAACTGCGCCGAGTGGACCTTCACAACACACTTTTTGACAACTATAAATACTTGTTTGAATTTTTAGTTTAGTATCAGTTTTACAATTCAAAAACCATTTTTTTAGAATTACTCAGTTTAGAACTTAGTTTTTTGGAGATATTTTCCCTTAGCTTTGGAGATTTAAAAAATCCCCATTTTAAAGAAATTAGAAGTTGGTATTGAAGATTCTTCATCTTAGATGTGTGTAAAGACCATATCAATCGTACCCACTTGATGGAAACACTTTTTGGTATCGATTTCTATCTCTTTACTATGTCTAGCTAAAACCCCAATTCTTGGGGTGTGATTATGTGAATATGGGTTGAATTTACTGCTGGGTATTGCTAATTGTAGTTCATTTGCTGCTTAAAGGTGATTTCGTTCAGTGGTTGTGTTTGAATTTAATGTGGTTGTAGTTGCAAATACAATTTTAACTTTGTGTTTTTGGCTTGCTCGAGAGAGAGGTTTTAAAACCAAAACAACTGAATCGATGGTCTGTGGTTATTGGGTTGTTGTGGGTTCAGCTCGAGAGAGTGAATCCTAAACCCTCTCCCACACATTCAGGTCGAGAGAGTGAATGGACTAAGGCGAAGGTTGTGCTTCGTTGCCGCTTATTGGTGTTAGAGAGAAACCGATTTGATTTGTGGTAAATTGTTTGAGAGAAAGTGTAACCCCACTATAGTCTAACTGAGTTACCAATTTACAACGATTTACTATCAATAGCAATTACCCGATTGTTTACCTTAGCCCATAATCCTATCACATCCCAAGAATCCCGTCTTCATATTTGTATTTTCGTTTTTATTTGTCATTTTTAGTTGATAATTGATTACAAAAACCCCTTTGATAATTGACACTTGTGTCAACCTTTAATTTATCATGTTTTTCTTCGTAAATATTTTTAGCTATGATTGACTTGAGCATATTTATGCTTTTCTATTGATTCTTGAGTACGAACCACTCCCTTGGGACTCGACCCCAACTCACTAGTTGGGTTATATTACTACTCACGATCATTGGTACTTGAACTAGAAGTAGTGTCCTGATACGTGAAATCAAAATGGCGCCGCTGCCGGGGAGTGGTGTTACTTGAGAATTTTTAGTTAAGTTGAATATTGTTTTTGTTAGTTATAGTGAAACTCACTTAATTCTTTTTTTTGTTTTGCTTGTTTGTGTTGAAACAACAAGAATGAGTGTGAATGGTGACAATGGCTACCAAATGGACCATCCCCTTTTGAGACTATTGAATCTTAGGGATAACCTCCTAATGTTCAAAAAATTGGGAGGTGAGACTATCCATGAGATGTGCTTGAGATTTAAAGCAATACTGCAGCAGTGCCCATCCCATGGAATGCCAGATAAGTTACTATTAGAGTGCTTCTATAGAGATCTTGGTCCCGAAAATAGAAGCGTTGCTGATGCACTGTTTGCAGGTTGTTTGATCCAACAACCTTATGAAGTAGTAGCCCAACTCCTTGATGGCATGGTTAAAACCAACAAGGAAACAGAGAAAGACCGAGAATGGGCAACATTGTTGATGCAACTGGATGTCTTGTCTAAGAAAGTTATGGAGTTAGAGGCAAGCACTACAAAAAAATCAGTATGTAGCGACTGATGAAATTCGTCGCTAATTTATGTTATTCCGTCGCTAAATCGGATTAGCGATAGATTTGTGACGGATTGTTGGCTGTTACTATTTCTCTTGTTAATAATCTCTTAGCGATGAAAAAATGAGTTATGTCGCAAGTTTAGCGACGTATTAGAGACGAACGATTTCCGTCGCCACTTGTTAGTGATAGACTGGTCCGTCGTTATACTTATATAGCTCGTTGCTAATTTCATAATTAATTTCATCATTTAAAATAAATTCATGACACAAATTTTGTCACTAATCCGTCATAAAATATTCTGTTATTTTAGCCAGCACCTTTTCCACTTAAAATGTTTCGTTGCTAATCCATCGCCAACATTTTTTTATAGCAACGACCAAATCGTCATTAAATATGTTGCTAAAATTTTTCTTGTAATTAAATATACATTGCTGAAATAAATTAAATAACAATTACTAAATACCTCTAAAATAACAAACAATCATATAAAATAATATTTGGAGGGTTCAAAATCTGTCGATAGCAAAATTCAAATCGCATAGATTCGGTGCAAAACATCAAAAACAATCTATCAACTATTCTTAACAGAATCATTTGCTTTACAAATATTATTCCCGTAGTAAGTTTTTGCTTCAGATCCAAGATCGTATACTCTTCTCTTCTTTCTCCCCCAACAGCTTGGTAGTATGCTTCATATTGATTAATGTCAGATTGAGAGTGTTGGTAGTTTTTTCCCGTAATTTTTCAATATCAAATAGATCACCTTCCTTTGAAACTATATGTATCAATGATGGTGCTGGAAAACCAACTCAATAGTTCCTTCTCATAAAAAAGCAAATCAATTGAGTGATCATCTAAAAAACCAACTCTAATTAATTAAATTGCACAAAAGTTACATCTAGTGATACATATATTTCACTCAAAAGCACCAAATATGACTTTGATAAAATGTCTAAAATCATTGTAGAAAAGTCAGTAATTACCTTTGCTGGAAACTCTACCAGCATGCCAAATTTGGGAAAGAAAATTCCTCCTTCGGCATGAACTTCATTTACAATTGTTTTCCAAGCCTCTACTTGCTCCTTTGTCCATATACCAGGCGTATCATTGCACCCTTTACTAGTCTCAGATATTACTATGGCCTCTCCTATTAGAAGCCCACCTTTTGTAGTTCTTTGTGAGTAATAAAGTATAGCATGTGAGTAATAAAGTAAAAAAGATATGAAATGACATTTTGTGGTAATGAATGAGTGATACATTAATGCGTGGATGTAAAATGCTAGAAATAAATCAGAACAAATAAGTTGATTGGAATCCGATGTCACAAATATTGATTGCTTTGCTATTATTTCTCACAAAATGAAGAGAGAGTTCATAGTCCTCAGTTATTCACATGTAAATTCATTGCAACAAGTGTAAACTAAAAGCAAGTTAAAAATAATCTAACTTGATATTCATTTGGATATTCATTAGATCGTTTTGTTATGAGCTAATACCAATTCAACAAATGTAGTTCCCCACAATAATTCCATTAATTGGTCTTTCTTATACTGTTGGCAACCATGGGAATCAATTCTTAACCTATATGAAATCCTTGTTTAGCAGAAGTCAGAGAAAATAAGGATGCTACTGTGATTCAACTCTTTTTATGAGGCCATTATAAGGTAAAGGTCGAAACATGAAGCCTCCAACATCATGGATTGGTCAATCATGATATTGTCTTGAGTCACTTAACTTAACAAAAAGTTGACAAACACAAAGGCATTTAGCAATTACTATTAATCTTTGAGAAACCTGAAAGCATTTTAATAGGCATATTCATCCTAGGAACAACTGCTAAAAGAGCTGTAAATTATACCTTTTTATGTTCATATTTGTCTGTATCTACCATATTATAACTTGAACAGACCACAACCAAAAAAATTTCATCATCAACACTCAACAACAATATCCCAAATGGCTCATTCTGAGTTCTCATCTTCCATGACTAGGCAGAGATGACATACTACACCGGCGGTGTCACAACAACCCTCCACATCATTTTCAATGTCAATGACTAGCTCCCACAACTTTAGCCGTGCACGTAATCCCACCCCTGCTAGTTCTTTTGCCTCATAAAATGACAAGTCAGTCGCATACGTAGCTAGATGTATTGAAAGAAGTTCAATTGAATCCTCTTCGATAGAAATACAATGTAAATAGGCTAAAACAAATTTTATTTTGGGATGGGCAGATGGTAGTCAAAAAATAACAAACCTTTCCGAAGATCTCAAAATCTCATAATATAGGAGACAAAGAAGCTATAGTTACTCCAGTAACATGTGTCTAAACACATGAACAATAAAATGCATAGAGATGAAAAATATATAATACATTACTAACATCAAAGGAAGCACATCCATAGTGAAAATAATCAGGCCGGTAGCCGACATGAGTAGCTGGAAAATCAACTTTTCTTAATAACCTTAAAACATCAAAAGCATAAAATTCAATTTGTAACAAATCGCCATAGCTGAAACTTTAATAGTTGAAAAGAAGAAAATAACGAAGACAGTAGCAAGCTAAAATTTGAATTGAAACATTCACACACAATATAAGCAAACAATCACACTTCAAATCTAAGAGTTTGTTCTAAATAAAACAAAGAATTGAATAGATAGCAAATAGGTATTAGGAGGACATTCTTGGATTAGAGCCTTTACTAGAAATCAAATAAGAACTATTTTACTTTGAGCTTTCCGATTAGTCTCTTGGTAGCCATGATTGGTGTTGTTCTCGCATCCATTGACCAGAGTGTGCTGCTTCACTGGTCGGAGCAGTGTTTGTTGTTGTCTCTACCCGTGCGACTGGTGGTGGCTTGTCGGTCAGAGCTTCTATTCACCGGAGTAGCAACACTGGAGAGGAGAGGAGGTTGCTGCTGCTGGCGAAGAGAGGATAGAGAATGGTGATAGGAGAGAGGATGAAGAGGGGCAGAGAGGAGAGGAGAGCGACGTCTCCTCTTGTTCTCACCGAAGATGGCGGATGACGATGGGTGGCTTCCTCGCTGGAGATGGTGGACAACGTAGAGAAGAAGAGGAAGAGAAGAGGGTGGGGTGCGGCAGATCTAGAGAGAAGAAGAATGAGGAATTTAGGTTTGAGTCTTTTGGTAGTTTAAAAGAGGAAAGCTTAGGAATTAGATCTCTACCGTAGGATTATTTTGAAATGAGAGGCTAAGATTGAAAGTATGAGATCAATGGTCAGGATTAAAAGATTGGGGTTGGGTTGAATTCTGAAATCAGAGTGAATTGCAATGCAATTAGTGACAGATTCTAGCATCCGTTGTTTTTAAATAAATATATATATTTAGAAAAAATTATATTGACGTATATTTTTGTCACTATATAATATAATTTTATAAAAATATATTTAATAGTTTAACAACCTTTTTTCCGTCACTAATTTCGTCGTCCAATATTAATTAAATTTGTCACCACTAGTTTGTTACTAAATCCGTAGGGAAAATTAGGCGCCAAATTTTCGTGCTAATATTTAGCGATGGATTAAATATTCCGTTGCCAATCCATTGCTATTTTATAAATCAAAAAATTATTTGTTAATTTTGCAACAAAATGGTTATTCCATCGCAAAGCCGTCGTTATATAGTGACGGAATATTGTTCGTCGCTAAACGCTATTTTTTTAGTAGTGAAGGTCCAACAAGAAGGACAAGTACCTTCCTCATCATGAGTGTCAAAAGATGAAGTAGGAGAGTGAACAAAATCAAGAGGCTCTCTCACTCATTCTACACAAAATGGAAGAACAAGATAGAGTGTTGAATGAACGGAAATAAAATATTCTAGTGATTAATCAGATGATAACCTCTCATTCCATGATTAATCAGCTACAAGATGCCCAAATAGACCAAGTGCTGTTGTATGTCTACTTGCAGTCTAAAGAGGGTTTGGCTAGTGATACTATGGCCAACCCCAAAAATGAGGTTTGCGATTGGACTTGCATCGTGCCGCGACGTTAACTAAGGCGCTGCTTGGGAGGCAACCCAAGACCCATTATCTCTCTATTTTTTCTTTAAGAAATAATGGTGTGTTGTTTATGTAGGTTGAATTGTTGGAAATGTTTGAAAGGTGAAGATTGGCGAGCTAAAGTCTAGTCGGTGAAACGCCGAAGAGGTCGGCGACCCCGACCTAGACCGCCGTTGGACTCAAGACAACTTTAAGGTAGAATTCATAAAACTTGGTAAGCCCAAGTAATTATTGGTGATTCACCAATCAGGTCGGCGATTATGATCTATACCGTCGTTTGGACCCCCACATCAACTGAGGGTCCTGTAGAACTCAGCGAGGTAAGTGACCACTCGGCGCATCGCCGAGTGGGTCGGCGATCACGACTAACATCGCCGAATGGGCGAGAACTGGACGGTTTATTAAAACGCCAAAGGTTTAGATTTCAAACGCTTTCATTTTCCCTCATTTTTCATCTTCCCAAACTCGCACCTATTTAGCATTTTCAATATTTTTGCAATTTCAAGAGTATTGTAGTCGTTGGAGTTGTGTTCGGAGTGGATTATATTGCTGCCTAACTTTTCAATCATTATTATTCCACATTTAAGGTTGGTTTTCTGAATCCCACATTTATTTTTTAGTAGTTTATACTCTTATGCAAGCAATATTATGTTGTTGATATGTGCTGGGCCTCTTTGATAGGATTATAATGTTTAAATGCCTATTTTTAATTTGATAATCTTACCTGTAATGTTTGGAATGTTGAATTCTCGTATTTTTGCGCTTTTTGTGCTTGCATGTTGTTTAGTTTGGTTGGGTGAAGTCTGAGTAGCCCGTATTTGTGACAAACAATGTATTTTGCCTAATGATAGAATGGATGAAGACATTCTTAAGGGCAAAAGTCGTCAATTGGCCAAATTTGGAAAAATTGGGAGAAGTCTAAATATCCCGGGGTAATGGGTATTATGGATCTTGCTTTAATTTGAGTAGTGCTTGTTTTGATTTTGTTTTTGGGGGTTGCGTGGTTGAATTCGAGAAGTTGGGTTGAAAGTAGGCATGTTGGTGAGCTGTGTCGAGCTCGCCAAACCACTCAGCGGTTCGCATAATGTCCCCATCTCGCCTTTAATTTCATGTTTTATGTGTTGATGGGTTCTGCAAGTTTTGGCGAGAAGCCTGAGGTCGTCGAGAAACTTCTCAATTGCCCTTTATATGCACCCCAGAACCCTTTTTGCATTGTAACTCTTGGCGAGCTAACTCTTGCTCGCCGAAAGCTGTTGGTGATTCGCCTAAAGGCCCTTCTCCTAGCCGACTTGCCAAGAATTTTGAACCAATCCTTTCAGCGAGCCCAGCCTAGGTCGCCAAAGCAAGTCGGCGACTCGCTGACTGGTTCGACGAGTCTGTCTGCAACTGTGTTTCTGTGATTTTAACTTAAATGTTTCTAACCTTTTCTCGATGTTTTGCAGACATGGATAGATATAAAGTTGCAGGAAGAAAAATGCCACCCCGAGGGAAAGCAAAAGGGATTACACTCAATGAGGATGCAGCTGCATCCAGAGGCAAGGCCACAAAACTCCCCACAACTGGTGGGGAAGGCAATGCTAAAGGAAAAGCACCTCCATCACCTGAGGGAAGCTCCGATAGTGACGACATCTATGACACTTACCTCACAACTTCTGAGAGTGAATGTGAGCATAACGAGCCTCAAACTATAGCTTATGATGATGATGAGCTAATAGTAGCACAAAGGCAAAGCTACGTTAAAAAAGAATGCAAGATTCGTCTAGGATCAAGACTTCTCCACCCACCACTTCTTCTCCTTCAGTTCCAGAGCAGGCTTTAGTCCTAGCACCTCCTGTACAAGGCTATCCCCCAAAGTCTATGAACAGATTAAAGACTGAGAGGCTTAGGATGATTATTGAGGAAAAGTGTCTGTCCACGGATGGGGTCATTGACAGGTACCCAGAGACTATGAGTTGTTTGAAATCTCATAAGTTCCAGATCTTCACAAAGCTCCACGGCCCGTATATACCAAGATGGGTCCAAGAGTTCTATAATGCTTACAGTACATTGATACCATAAGGGAAGAAGCCGGTAGCTAAATTCAAGCAGGTTGACTACGTGGTCGTCAAAGGTAAGAAAGTGCAATGTGATTTTACCGCCATCAACGCAATATTAGAATGCACTACGAGGCTTGAGGATGATTTTCTCCACAAGATCAGGACGACAACTCTGGAGAACATGATGATGTGGCTGGCTCCATTGATATCAGACGGCTCTCCCAAGCGGCTTAAGTTTGGAGCAGCTATTGAAAAGAAGGATCTCAATGTGGCAGCGATGTATTGGCTTGGCTTCATCAGTAGAACGATCATGCTCTCCCAAAATGAGTCTATTTTTCGCCATGTCAAAGCAGCCTATTTGGGCTATCTCATTAAGGGATCAAGGCTAAACCTGGGATGATCATTGCAAAAGAAATGCTCATGCGGGCCAAGTAGCGCCAGACCTCATATCCCTTCCCGGTGTTGATCACCGAGCTATGCAGACGAGCTAGAGTTCCAAGAGATGCAAAAAAGGATGTGGAAGTGATTCCCACATCCTATACTGATATCCAGAGAATTGAGGCTGAGTATTTAAAGGACCATGCTGAGAAGAAGAAGAAGAAGGCAACTTCGGTAGATTTATCCCTAGTTGTGGACACAGACTCCATACCTGCAGAGGCATCTTTGCCTACTCCGGCCAATGGGCCTTCAGGTACCTCTACTACTACTCCTTCTGATGTTCCTAGTTCTTCTATTGCTGCACTGCCCTCTAGACCTGCTACCGCTGTCTCCCGAACTCCAATCACCCAGGCTTCATTACTCCGAATGGGGCAACTTGCCCATTTTACTGATTGTCGAGCTGCCAGACTCGAGGCCTCCATTTCAGGCATGATTTAGACTTCCTTGGGTGATGCTGTGATACCCTTGAGCACTGCCATTGATGCCCTTGCGGTGAGGATAGAGCTGTACGAGAGTGGCCAAGGGGCCACCGAGGAGGTGACGACCTCAAAGGCCACTATAGCTGTGTTGCAGAACGATGTGGATCAGCTGAAGTCCACCTATATGTCCCTGATATTTGGGATGGTGGAGCTCCCAGATGTGCCAGAGATGCCTCCGGCTACCACCGGAGATGAGGGTAGAGTTGAGGAAGCAACTGATCCTGAGTCTGAGGCGGAGACTGAAGAGGAGATGCTCAAAGTGGCTAAGGAAGCTTTATATGAAGGCCTTACTAAGACTGAAGAGGCCATGGTAGATGCTGATGTGCAAACTTCCTTAGCAGATACTCCCTTGGCTGCTTCTAGTGCAACTGTTGTTCCTTCTGAGGTGACCCTGGGCACTAGTGCCCAAGTTCAGACTGATGCACCGGGCACTGATGCCCAGACAGATGGAGCAACTGCATAGACATGATCCTTTCTTTACCTCCCTCTTTGTCTTACTTTTATTTTAACTTTTGGATATTCTTGTTTGCATTTGAGGACAAATGTGTTTATTTGTGGTGGGGTGAGGCCCACCTTTTGTGTGGCATTCGTAATTCTTGTTTTGTTTATATATTTGGGCTTTGAGCTATTTGTCCTATACACTGCTTTTTGTGGATGCTTGAGCTTGTGGCTCCTTGTTTTTAATTATAAATGATTTTTGACCCTTTCGAAATTTTTAGTATTGGTTGTGATCAATATCGATGACTTGAATAGTGCTCATAATCTAACAAAAATGAATGTGCGGCTACAATGAGGCCAAATGAAGTTGCATAGCCAATATGTGAACTCTTTGCATTTCGTTGTGACTAACCAAGTATCGAATTGAGTCTCTTGTGATGACCATTGCACACTAGCGAAAGTGTGGAGTCATGTTTGACTTTGGTGTCAATGCCTTGTGTGATGAGCTTACCGTGAACCATGTGTGATGGCATCTAGAATTTGCCCCATTGGTCCGGCTGACTAAGTGATGTGAACTCTTGATATGATCTTAGGCAACTTTAAAGAGTGTGAAACAATTTGACATTATACATCTTTTTGTGGAGTACCTTGTGAGTGTGTGAACCCCTTTTGAACACCCTTTGAGCCTTGACCTTTTCTTGGAAGAAACTTGATAACATTGTGATCTTTGATTGATCCATTACCCATAATCCTCATGATTTGTGGTTTGTTTAAGTAGCCAACTTAGGCCAAAAGCCTAAGTTGGGGGTGTGGTGAAAAGAGAAGGTAAATCAAGACGTGCAAGAAAATCCCCTTTTACCCATGTTTTGAGAAAAATGAAACCGCTCCATACAAAAAAAAAAGAGAGAGAGAAGAAAAGAATGAAAAAGAAAAAGAATGAAAAATTTGTGGAATAAAGTTGTGAAAATACAAAAAGAAATGGGGTTTCCAGCAGTCCATGGAAAGTGAATAATGGTATGGCTTGTAAACACAAATGAAAAATGATGAAGAAAAGGAAATAAAATGTTGGTCACACCACATTTCATGAGGATTATAGCCAATGAGCCTAAATGACCATACCTTTGCACTCAACCCCGTTACAAGCCTTGAAAAGACCTTTTTGATCTTGAGTGGGCTGAAACAAATGTTGGTTGGAAAATATGGGCAAACCTTTGGGTGAAATCATACATTGTGTTCATCTTTGTGAGTATGAGCGTTGCATTTGATTCCGGAACTTTAAATTGTTGAACCATTGTGTGTGAATATGGAATCATTCTTTGTGTGAGGGTATTTGATTTCCTTTGTTGAGCTTGAGCTTGCATTTGAAGAGGGTATTGTGAGCTTGAGATTCTTCGATAATGGTGAGTCACAATTGGAAACTTTGAGTGCATATTTGATCCTTGCATGAGTAAGTTGAGTCTTTTTGTGTGCATTCATGATTGAGTCTTATATAGCACTGCTTGAGACATCCTTTTTGAACTGTTGAACTTGAGTTTTACTTGAGGACAAGCAAAAGTTTAAGTTAGGGGTGTTGATGAGTCCACGATTTGGACTCATTTAAGGTTTAATTCTAATAGATTTAGTGTCCTTGAATGTATATTTTATCTCAATAACTGATATAAATCCTTGAATTTCAGGTATTTGAACTTAGGGAAAAAGCATGGACACTATTGAGCAAAAAGGAACAAGACAATTGAAAGAAAGAAGAAAAGACGGCCTAAGGATCGCCTAATCCATTAAGCGAGTCGCCGAATGGCCATAGTCTCGCCTAATGTTCCAATATGCCAAGCGCTGAAGGAGAAAATCGAGTCGGCGAGATAAAGGAGCAGGCGGTGAGTGGTTGAACAGTTCCGCGATGCAGTCCTATATCGCCCAAAGTTCTAGAACTTGAATTTTCTAAAGGCAAATGCAGAAAGGCGATGAACCAGACCAAAGGGGGGATCGCCGAGTGGATCGGCGATCCCGACTAACTGCGCCGAGTGGACCTTCACAACACACTTTTTGACAACTATAAATACTTGTTTGAATTTTTAGTTTAGTATCAGTTTTACAATTCAGAAACCATTTTTTTAGAATTACTCAGTTTAGAACTTAGTTTTTTGGAGATATTTTCCCTTAGCTTTGGAGATTTAAAAAATCTCCATTTTGAAGAAATTGGAAGTGGGTATTGAAGAATCTTCATCTTACACGTGTGTAAAGACCATATCAATCGTACCTACTTGATGGAAATACTTTTCGGTATCAATTTCTATCTCTTTACTATGTCTAGCTAAAACCCCAATTCTTGGGGTGTGATTATGTGAATATGGGTTGAATTTAATGTAGGGTATTGCTAATTTATAGTTCATTTGCTGTTTAAAGGTTATTTTGTTCAGTGGTTGTGTTTGAATTTAATGGGGTTGTAGTTGCAAATACAATTTTAACTTCGTGTTTTTGGCTTGCTCGAGAGAGAGGTTTTAAAACCAAAACTACTGAATCGATGGTCTGTGGTTATTGGGTTGTCGTGGGTTCAACTCGAGAGAGTGAATCCTAAACCTTATCCCACACATTCAGCTCGAGAGAGTGAATAGACTAAGTTGAAGACTGTGCTTCATTGCCGCTTATTGGATGTTTGAGAGAAACCGATTTGATTCGGGGTAAATTGTTCGAAAGAAAGTTTACCCCCACTATAGTCTAGCTTAGTTACCAATTTACAGCGATTTACTATCAATAGAAATTACCCGGTTGTTTACCTTAGCCCATAATCATATCACATCCCAAGAATCCCATCTCCATATTTGTATTTTCGTTTTTAGTTGATAATTGATTACAAAACCCCCTTTGATAGTTGACACTTGTGTCAACCTTTAATTTATCATGTTTTTCTTCGTAAATGTTTTTAGCTATAATTGACTTGAGCATGTTTATTCTTTTCTATTGATTCTTGAGTACAAACCACTCCCTTGGGAATCGACCCCAACTCACTAGTTGGGTTATATTACTACTCACGATAATTGGCACTTGAACTGGAAGTAGTATCCTGATACGTGAAATCATGCATTAGAACATATCCCAACCTAACACCAGAAGCATCACAGTACACCGCATAGCCTTCTAAACCCTATGGCAATGCTAGAACTGGTGCTGATGTCAACCTGTCCTTCAGCTCCTGAAAACTATTCTCGCAAGCCTCAGTCCACTGGAACTTAGTTGCTTTTTGAGTCAGCTTCGTTAATGTTGCTGAAAGTGAAGAAAACCCCTCTACAAACCTTCTGTAGTACCCAACTAACCCTAAGAAACTACAAACCTCAATCGGAGTCATGAGTCTAGGCCAAGTCTTTACGACTTCAATCTTTTGTGTATCAACCGCAATGCCTGCTGCATTTGATACAATATGGCCTAAGAAAGCTACAGAGTCCAACCATAATTTACACTTAGAAAACATTGCATAAAGTTCTCGGTCTCGAAGAACCTGAAGGACTACTCACAGATGATTTGCATGCTTAACTTTTGAACGCGAAGACACCAAAATATCATCAATAAATACAATCACAAACAAGTCTAGATACGGCCTGAATATACTATTCATCAGGTCCATGAACACTACTGGGGCATTAGTTAATCCAAAAGACATTACCATGAACTCAAAGTGTTCATATCTGGTTCTAAAATCCATCTTTGGAACGCCTTTCTCCTAAACTCGTATTTGGTGGTACCCTGATCTTAAATCAATCTTTGAGAAGTACTCAGCACCTTGTAACTGATCAAACAAGTCATCGATCCTCGGAAAGGGATACTTATTCTTTATAGTCGCCTTATTCAACTGTCGGTAATCCATACACATTCTTAGTGAGCCATCTTTCTTCCTTACGAATAACAGTGGCGCACCCCATGGTGAAGCACTAGGCCTAATAAAGCCTTCATCATGTAAGTCTTTCAGCTAATCCTTCAACTCCTTTAGCTAAGAAGGAGCCATTCTATAAGGAGGAATAGATATGGGTTGTGTACCTGGTAGCATATCGATAGCAAAATCAATTTCCCGTTCTGGAGGGATACTAGGGAGCTCGTTTGGAAATACATCTAGAAACTCATTAACTACTGGAATAGACTGAAGAGTCGGTGGTTCTGCATCTATATCATGAATGTGAATACGATGATAAATACAACCCTTAATAATCATCCTCCTCGTCTTAAGATAGCAAATAAACCTACCTTTCGGCGTTGCTGTATCGCCTTTCCATTCCCAAACTGCCTCTCCTAGAAAGAGGAATCTAACATTCTTTGTCCGGCACTCAACATTAGCATAACAAGACGCTAACCAGTCCATACCTATAATGACATCGAAATCAACCATCTCTAACTCTACGAGATCTACAGAGGTCTGACGGTCGATAATTTCTACCGTGCAACCTCGATAGACTCTCCTGGCAATAATAGACTCACCAACTGGTGTAGATACAATAAATAGTCAATCTAATAACTCTGCTACTATAAATAACTTCCCCGCAATAATTGGAGTAACATAAGACAGAGTAGATCTAGGATCTATCAAAGCATAAACACAATAGGAGCAAACAATAAATGTACCTGTCACAACATCTGGTGATGACTCTAAGTCCCGTCGGCCGACTAATAAATATGTACAGTTCTATCCATTACGAGAACTAGATGATCCCTCTCTGCCTCCACATTTACCTCTACCTACTGAAGTCTGGGGTCCACACCCTGTAGACTGTGGTGATGAGAAGGAACCTACTACTAACCTGGCCAACTGACCTGTACCACCCTGACATATGGTCAGACAGTTTCTCCACCCATGCCCCTCCTGTCCACAAGAATAACAACCTGTGAAACCCTGTCTGCACCTCCCGAAATGCATCCTACCGCAGTTAGTGCAACGCGGCGGGGATGTCCTTGCTTGGCCTGAACCCTTCTGCTGCTGAGATCATGATTCTCGTGAATGCTCACCTGGGCCTGACTGTCCCTGACAATCAAATCTACTACCGTGGAACTGCTGTGGTGGAGGTCTAGGTGGCCTAATAGAATATCGGGGTCTGGGACCACTTTGAAAATCTCTCTGTGAACCAGCGGGCCTAGCCCTCTTTGTCTCTCTCTCGACCTTGTCACTCATCTACTGTAGATGTCGGCGATCCTCTATGCCTTGTGCAAAGGCCTGAATTCACGAGATATCTATATTATCATTTAGTGTAGTGGTAGAACAAGTATCGATATAGTCTGATTCGAGCCCTCCCACAAATCTACGCACCCTATCATGCATCATATGAACAAATGCTGGTGTATATCTAGCCTATGAGTCAAATCCCCGTACTCTCGGACACTCATACTGCCCTGTCGGAGGTTCAAAAACTGGTCCACCCGGCCATCCCTAATATCTCGAGGCAAATAGTAATCTATGAAAGCTTCTGTAAAGCTATCGCAAGTGGGTAGAGATGCATCTTTACCCCTAGATATCTCCCAACTTTTGTACCACAATACTGCAATAACGCACAATGGAAATGCTGCTAACTCAACTGACTCAGTCGCTGAGGCATGCATGACTCTAAAGATCCTATGAAGCTGATCAACAAAGTGATGAGGGTCCTCTCTACGATCTGTCCCTGTACACTATGGAGGATTCAAGGCAAGAAATTCATGAACTCTCGAACTTTCGAGCCCTTCAGAAGGTTTGGCAACATCTGGCTGGCGCTATGCAACTACTAACTGTGCTAACATACATACTGCACTCTTGAAATCCTGATCAGATGTAATAAGAGGAACTAGAGGTGGTACTGCTGGTTGAGCCGGAAGTCTTGTAGCCCTCGGAGGCTCCTGAAGCGGTGGAGAAACTATAGGGGGCTGAGAAGATGTCTCCCATTGGGTCTCACAATGGGTTACTTCCACATGTGGTACCTTGCTGGTACCTTAGCCTGCAGCTGTATCTAACCCCTGGCTAGCTGTGGTCTGTCTGGTATTAGCCATCTCTATCTGCATACAAGTATCAATTATAAGCCAAAAACCTCAACCCTTAAGACACCGCTCTATAGCACGAGGTGAGAAAAAGAAGGATAGTCATTCTAACATGCCCAGTAGCTTCTTGCTTATCGAATGTGGTGCACAACACATTTATAAACAAGACTCTACTAGACACAACTTGCAGACTCCCTAGGATATGACGTTGCTCTGATACCAAGTTTGTCACGACCCAAGCTCAAGGGGCGCAACTGGCTCCTAATGCCAAAACTCAGGCCCAAGTCGACCCTGCTGAACCATTTGCTACTAGCGCATGGCAGCCACAAGTAATCAAGAAAACAATCAAGTATATCTCGGCTTAAAACTAAGCCCTCGACCGACAAGGCCCCTGTCAACAGATCTATAAAAGAAACAACTACTCCCAAGAGTTCATATAAATAAATAGTCAACTAGCACAAAAGTACTGATTGGGCCGTCGAGGCCACCATGATATCCATATCAAAACTGAAAGTAGGTATATATCAAGACAATACATCAAACAACTCACAAGCTTCAGGAAACCAACAAACTAGGCTAGCATGGCCATAATGTAGCTATACACCCCACACACTAGTCTGCAAGCCTCTAAGAGTAGTAAAGATTGGCAGGATAGGGCCCCAACCTACCCATAAAGATATATACAACAAAAGTTAACAAACCTCCCAACTCTAGCAGCTCAGTAGGAAAGGGGCTAGCCAATCAGATAGAAGTCAATCCTGCCGCTGAGGAGGTCTATTGGGTCGTCTGTCAGGACCTGCATACATGAATGCAGCACCCCCCAGGCAATGGGGCGTTAGTACAAAGTAATGTGCAGAGTATGAGAGGCTATAGACTAAATGAGCAAGTATCATAATATACCAAAAGCATTCACGTAAGGAAATCAAAATTTAAATAAACATGCTAACCCACTACTAAATCTAAAATACATAAATGATCAAACAACAACTTAACCAAGCCCCCATAAGCTTGGCAGGTACAAACAACATACCACCTACCTAGGCCCACATAAGCCCAGAAGGTGCCAAATAAATCTACATACCCCTATCGGTAGCTCCTTGTCTTTGTAAGAAGCCACATAGCCCTTGTTGGCAATGATATAGCCCCGTAGGCAACACATTGCCCTCTTAAGCTACATCATAGCTCTGTGAGCTGTAGATTGCCCTCTTTTGCATCAACATAGCCCTGTATGCAACACATAGCCCTCTTTGGCGTCAAAATATCCCCGTAGGCAACACATAACACTCTTTGACATCAATATAGCCCCGTGGGCATCAATATAGCCCTCTTTGGCAATAACATAGTCCTATTAGACAACATCATAGCCCCCATAGACAGTTCATAGCTCAACAACTAACAACAATATCCCCAAGGGCGACAACAAACAATTGAATAGGCTAAATGCGAGCAATTTAGCTATAAACAATATATATGAATAATCTCCAAGTCGTTCCTAACTTAGGGTTATTCTTAATAGATTATGAGTCCCTAAAATGAGGGTTTATAACCACTCAATCAGCCAACCACTCACAATTACATCTACAAGATCACCAACATTAACTATCCTATTATGTCACTCCCAAGCTCTAAGGAAACATGCCAAACGAAGAGAATAGCCTTAACATACCTTTCCAATGAACGCTCGAAAGACCGTAGTTCCTCTACGAAAGTTATGCCTTATGTCCTAAGATTCGCAAACAATATATACACATAACTGGTACGCACCTATAAACAGTGGCAGATTTGTCATATTGCCCCAACTTGTCGAAATATTCGTAGAAATTCATAAAAACAATCATAATATAGTCCCGAGATGGTTACTTTAGTTAACCAAGTGTAAACCTTGAAGAAACACCAATAACTACAAATTTATATCTTCAAAAAATAGCTCCAAATGCAGCTAATAGAAGGGAAAAATGATTGCCATGTGTAGATATCACATTTCTAGGCACGGGGGCAACTTTTAATGGTAGAAATCGTCAAAAACTAACCTTCATCATGCAAGAACTCCATAGGAACCATCTCTTAAGCTTTCTTTCTGATTTGGAAGTGAAAATAAGTGTTTTCATGGCTTAAAACGTTGAGTAAGCCGACTTACCACATTTTTGACCCGACCCGCATCCAACCCGAATTCTGCTCCAGCAATCCGTAGTAAAACCCTCATAACTTTTTACTTCGATGTCAGTTGGATATGGGGTTTTCTGCGTTGCAAACTAGACTGGTAGGCCTTTGATTTAATGGGTGATAGGCCTTCTAACGCTTTATATATTGGGGGAAAACATCCCAGACATTTGACCCAAATTTCAGAGAAATCTTTAGAAAGGAACATACGATAACTTTCGCCAACTTTTATTTTGCCACTTAACTAACTTCAAAACTTGAGATACAATCCTTGAAAACTTAAAATATGACATAACACATCATTCTTTATTTATTACCCACCCTCCTTGTCTTTTGATAAGTCCACAAATTGGACTCATTTAGGGCTTTATTTTGATAAGAATAGTGTCCTCGAATGATTATTTTGTCTAAATATCTTATGAAAACTCTTAAGTTTCAGGTATTTGAAGTTTTAGTGAAAGCATGGACACTTAGGCGCAAAAAGGAACAAAAAGGCTGAAAAGAACGAAGAAGCTGAAGCCTGAGCATCGCCAAGCACACTTGGCGATTCGCCGAAGGGATTAATTCCACCATTTGTTCCAATACGCGAAGCCCTGAAGGAGAAGGATCATAAAGGCGATAAAAGGAACAGTCATCGTTCACCGAATAGATCCGTAAAGCAGTACTATGTCGCCCAATGGTCCAGAATGTGAAGATGCTAAAGGCAAGCATGAAACGTTGATGAAACAGAAGAAGCGCGAGTCGCCGAGTTAATCGGTGACATCGACTAACCTCGCCGAAAGATCCACCAGCACTATTTTCTGAAGTCTATATATACTAAACTTGTTATTAATTTTAGGAGAGTCAAACATTTATTTTAATTTCCGTAATAGAATAGTACTTTTTTGGATATTTTCTCCCAAGTTTGGAGAGGGTTTTTGGGAGACTTGAAGAAAGAAGGATTTCATCTTCCCCAAGTTGGAAGTGGGTCTTCTCCATTCTTTTTCCTTCACTTAAATGAAGTTTTAATTTCTTATACCCACTCGATCTTACTATCATTTTAGGTGTATTTTGTTATTTCTTGATGTGTGGCTAAAACCCCTATTCTTGGGGTGTGATTTAGCAAATATGAGTTTATATTATTGTTGGGTCTTTCTTGCTGATAGGTTAGATGTAGATTAATGGGGATTTCACCTAGTGGTTGTGGTTTAATCCAAAGGGTTTGTAGTTGCAAATACAAAGCCACCCATTTGTTTTTGTCTTGCCTGAGAGAGAGGTCGCGAAACCAAGACCACTAGACTGTTGGCCTAAGGAGTGGGTCGACATGAGGTTCAGCCCGAGAGGGTGAGCCCTAGTCCCATATGCTAACACACAGCTCGAGAGAGTGAGTGGGGTAAGGCGTAGGTTGGTCTTCATGCGGCAAATGGGTGTCCTAGAGGAACGCATTTGAAACGGGGTAAGTTGCCCGAGAGGGAACTTATTTCCATTTAAAGCTTAGCCTAGTCACTATTATCTTACAAATTTCCTTTCAAAAGCATGTACCCAACTACTTATCTCAACTTGTATTGTGGTCACACCCCAAGAACTCTTCCCCATACTTGATTTTCTTGTTATATTTGTTGTTTTTGATATCCTTGTAACAAAACCCCCAAATTGATATTTGACACTTTTGTGTCCCCCTTTAATTTACAATGTTTTTAATCGTTAATGTCTTTAGCTACGACTAGTTAGAACTAAATTTTATTTTTCTATTAATTCTCAAAACCACTCCTTTGGGACATGACCCCAACCTTTAGTTGGGTTACTATATTATCGACGATCGTAGACACTCGTACCATAGGTTAGTGTCGTTGGTCATGATAAGCATCAAAATGGCGCCGCTGCCGGGGAGTGGTGTTATTTGAGAATCTTTAGATTAGTAGAATTTTTGTTCTTCTTAGTTGTAATTTACTAACTTAATTTTTAGTTTTGATTTGATTGATTGTGTAAACATTTCAGAATGTATGAGTGTTAACGGTAGTAACGGGAGCTAGGTGGGCCATCACGATGACATCGGCGACCTCAATGATGTCCAAGAGCCCAACATCAATGATCTACATCTCATGGGAGGTGTTGGAGCCATCCGTCTACCTCGAGCAGAGGGAAATGCGGTGTTCCACATAATGAGCACCATGTTGCAACTCTTGCAACTAAAGGGACTCTTCAGTGGATTAGCACATGAGGACCCACATGAGCATCTTCAAAATTTAGTAGATATGTGTGGACCATTCTCGTTCAAAAACATCTCGCAGGAGTCGGTTCGATTAATGCTATTCCCTTTCGCATTGATGGGGAGGCATGCAAGTGGCTAGTTGAGTTACCACATAACTCGATCACTTCGTGGGAGGAGTTGGTCACCGCATTTAATGTGCGATTTTTCCCTCCCTCGAAGATGATGACTATTCAGGATAGCATCCAAAGCTTCAAGCGTTTGAATGGAGAGCCTCTGCACGAAACTTGGCTCCGATTTAAAAAATTGGTGCTACTATGCCCAACCCATGGTCTACCTGATAATGTGCTTCTTCAATACTTTTACTGGAGTCTAGACTCGGTAAACAAAGGTGTAGCTGACCAACTCTTGCCCGGAGGATTAATGCAGCAACCATATGCAGTAGCAGCTCAACTTCTCGATGGCATGACAACCATCAACAAGGCGTGGTAAACCCACGAAGCCCAGGTCTCACCGGTCACATTTCAGCTATCCAAGGAACAGGTTGAGAAAGATAATGAGAGAGACCAAAACATGGCCAAGATCATGACGCAACTTGACATTTTATCCAAGAATGTAATGGGGGCTGGGGCCCGTGGTGTCAATGATGTGGGAATTGGGGGTGCTAATCCTGAGGAGGCGAAGTTTGAAGTCATGTATGACGAGGAAGTGAACTTTCTAGCTAACCAAGGCAGGGGCTACCACTCAAACTACCCAAGGCAAGGTGGTAATCAAGGATGGGTTAGAGATAAAGGCTGGAAGAATCGAGATCATGAATGGAGGGACCGCAATCCAAATTGGAAAGGATGGGAAGAAGGATAGATATGTGCCTTTCCACGAGCGTCAGAAGCCCAAGGATTCGGAAGGTGGTAGGTCCGAGGATATGCTCTCGCGTATCCTAAACAAAGTTGAAGGATCAGACAAAATGCTGAAAGGTATGAAAGAAGACGTGTCTACCCTTAGCCAGACTGTCACATCTCATTCGATTTCGATCAAGCAGTTAGAAACCCAAATGGGTCATATCTCATCTCATCTCAATTCAAGATAACAAAGGGGTTTGCCTAGTGACACTATGGCTAACCCCAAGAGTGAGGTCTGAAGGTGGATTTGCGTCGTGCCACGACATTAACTAAGGCGCTGTTTGGGAGGCAATCCAAAACCCTTTAAGTATTTCCCAATTACTAGTAGAATAATGGTTTGTTGTTCGTACAGGTTAAAGCAAGGGAGGTGATTGAAATAGTATATGGAAGCAAGCAACAGGACCAGTCGGTGGATCGCCTACAAGATCGGCGACCACGATTCTTTCCGCCGTCTGACTCATGGCACCATCAACTTGGATCCTGTATAGCTCGGCTGTCCGAAGAATATTAGTGGCGAATCGCCGACTATGTCGGCGATCTTGATTGAAACCGTGTATTGGAATCCTCACATAAGTTGCAGAGCCTGTTACAGTTGGCGCATAAACTAGACACTTGTCGGTTCGCCAAGTGAATGGACGAACTTGACTAACGTCGCCAAATGAGACTGGACGGTTTTTGCAAGCCACAGGTTTAAAAGTGTTATTTCATTCATTTTCTCTCCCTGCTTCGTCCTATCAAACTCATATCCGTACTCTAGCCTTTTATTTCTTGCATTTTTAGTGTATTTTAAGTGTCGGATTATGTTCGAATTTGGATTGCATTGCCGCCTAGCACGTCAGTACTATCTAAATCAGCACCAAAGGTTGGTAATCGAACCCCTCAATTATTTTATCAACATTTGTACTCATTCACATAACGATTGATAGTATAAAACCTCGGCTGAGTCTCTAAGTTACTGGGATTGCATATATTCTCGATTATGATTTGTTATTTTCTGCATGATTTGAGGGACTCCCACTTAGCTATGTTTGGAGTTGAATGGTTACGCGGTAGGAGTAGAAGTTTCTATGGATCTTCATTGAACTTGATTTATATAAGTGTAAGTTGCATTATCTGGGGTTGTGGGTGAAATTTGAAAGGTTGGGTTGAAAATAGACACGTTGAGCTGATCGGCGAGATCCGAGCTGCTCGGCGGTTCGCCTAACATCCCCATTTTGCCTTTTTTGTAACGCCCCGTACGAAACTAGTAAGACCTAGCTAAGGCTTGACTGAATCTAGTAGGTTGACCTAGAACCTCACATGTTAGTTTATGGTTGGAAACATGTTTAAATGATGAAAAATAGCTATTGAAGTTAGTTTGGTGACTTTAGAGGTCAAACGTCAAGAAACAACCATGACGTCCGAAAACTAGTCTTTGGTGCTAGTGTGGGTGCTAGTGTCTTGTCGTGGTGTTTGGTGTGTTGTTTGAGGTCTAAAACCCATATGAGTGACTCTTATTCATAGATGGACATGTTTAGGGTCCAAACAACCGGGTACGACCCCCCAAGGACCACCCAAGGGGTCCTTGAGGAGGACCCAACCTTTGGCCAAAAGCTGTCAAAAACAGCTTGACCTACGAAGGGCAGTGACGGGCCGTCACTTGACCTACGAAGGGCAGTGACGGGCCGTCACTTGACCTACGCCCCGTAGGTAGGTCTCGTGGGTTGAGACATAGTCTCCCCACCAAGAACTCCCCAATCCCCCTCTCTGAACCAAATGACGAGAGCACAGCACGAGCCGTAACTCCACTTACGGTCCGTAGGTGGGTGGGCCGTAGGTGCTGCCAATTTCCAGCCTTCTAGTCTTAAGTTGGTGATTAGGGATTAAGTTAGTTAATTGACTAAGGGCTTAAGGGGTTGTTTAGCTAGTTGATGAATCACCTTTATAAGCTAGCAAGACCTTAAGCTAAGTCATGAAATCATTTAGAACCAAGACCCTCAAAACAGTCCGCTAAAAAGAGTTTTTAGTTTTAAGTTAGGAGTGAGGGTCAACTTTAGATGGTCATATCTCATAGCTCAAAACGAATTAGGTGGGCCATTACCTATCCAATGAAAGGTCTCTGAGCCCTCTTTCCAATGCCACCAAGTTTGCCCTATTCCGATCTTGGAGTAAAAACTTATGCCCGAAATAGTGAAGCACTGTCACAACTATGAAGTCGTAGATGCTGCCAGTTTTATGAAGTTTTTAGTTAAGATGGGGGTTAATGTTTTAATTAGTTATTAAGTAGGGGTTTAGGGAGGTCGGTTAGGTGGTTAAATAATGGACTATATAAGCTTATAGGACCCTAAACTAATCCATTAATTCACCACAAGTCAAGACCCCAAAACATAACCCAATTCTTTTCCCTCCCAAAATTCTCTCTCTCAAAACTCTCTCAACTCAAGACTCCATTGAAGAACTTGGAAGGAGCTTAGCAAGGTCTTGTAGATGGGAGGTTTCACACGAAATTCATAGGGTTTAACTAAGGTATGGTTGCTCTTCACTCTTGGGATCCCTTTGCCCAAGAGGTCCTTCCAAAGATGGTTTTCAAAATCCCCCAAATTGTAGATTTAAATCCAAAAACGCGGGTCTTCTTTCTAAATGTTGAATTGTTGTTATAAACTTATTTTGATTAATGATATATGAACAATTATGGATGAATTCATGTAGTGTTGGTGATTTTTGAAGAATCCCCCATGAGACCCATGATTTCCCTTTTCTTTCTCAATTCTTAAACCTAGCTTGTGTTGAATGATGATTGAAGGATGAGAATCTAGTATGTTATTATGAAATTCATTATTGTATTATGAGGTTATCCTATATGATGTATGAATATCAAGAAAATAGGGTTGAATCTTGAAGAAAGCCTTGATGGCTATATGAAGGTTTTCAGTTGGTAAGTAGCCTTCTATTGAATTGTTGATCCACTTGTGGGGGAGATGTTTACTTATTATATATCCTTTGAATGAATGGTTTGATCCACTTATGGTGGAGGTGCTTACTTGTTAGTATGAATTGTAGTGTTGAGAAAAGGTCCCTCTTCCCTACAGCCCTAGATATGACTAAGTATGATACATTATGAATATGAATAAGATGTTATGAACATGGTATGGTCTATATGTTGAATTTTATGAGGTTCTCTTGTGGAAGGACCCTACCCACATAATCCCCAAATGATACATGCCATGAATGATGTACTTGAATGATGAATATTAGATATGTGACTTACATGATCTAAGATCCTTAAATGCAATATATGTGAATTGTGCATGAGTTGGGATATTATGTATATGTTATGACGCCTCCTTGACAAGGGAGGTGTCTATGATGTTAATGTTGTTGTTGTTGTGCCATTGTGAGGACAATCATGCACACACACACTCCATGCATAAATATGAATAT
>JAJOOR010006495.1:0-37507 GCA_036250505.1 Solanum acaule
ATATATGTTCGGTTTTTTCGGTTTCTTTTTTAAAATCCGAAACCAAACAAAGCAATTTGTTAATTCAAAACCAATCAAAAAATCCATCCGAATAAAAATTCGATTTGATTTGATTTGGTTATTTAGTTTAATCAGAATAGTGCACACCCCTACTCTTGATACAAGTGAAAAGTTTAGTCTAGTAATTAAGAAATTGCAAAAATTCTCTAAGATTGTGTGTTTCAAGCCTTGTTGGGCTCATAATTATTATCACTTTTTTATTTTCTTACTATAACCGTTGACATCCCACGGTATATAGAGGTGTCTCAATTGTTACTGCCTAGCTCCCTACCAAATAATCTATACTATATTAAAAGTATAAATATTATTAAAAATATTGATTGGATTTTTTATTTTATATTAAAAAGTTTTATAATAAACAAAATTATTATTTTTACCCTCTTTATATATGTTTATTATAAATTAATACGGTCCAAACATACAAAAACACGTACACCTAATTAGTATTACACAAAAGCAGACAAGAGGAAGTCAATTTTGCCGATTTTGAAAGTGAAAAAATGCCTCAAAAGAAAAATTGACATATAGGTATGGTGCAAGTGTGGACTGCACAATTTTTTTTTCAAATGGAAACACAACTTTGAGACCCTACTAAGTCAAAATCAAGTCAAGCTAATGCTTCAAATTTATTCAGGTTTATATTTGGACAATATTTGCTTTAATTGAAAAGAAAATACTTTTGAGTTGAACCCCACATACAAAATAGACTATACAATAGAAGGGGTAGTTAATTGAACATTATTTACATGAGAAAAATTGTACGATGCATATATGTTATATATTCATTTTATATAAATATCTTAAATTTTGATAATATTCTTAATAAAATTTTGAGAATATTCTAAATTTGAATCAATTATACGAACTTGAATTGGGGTATATAGTTGGGGGCAATATTAAATTAGATCGATTCAATCCATTTAATAATCTTAAATCCCACTTTTTTTATATATAAAAAAGAACTAAATAAATTGGTTGTCATAATTGACAATGCATGTGACACAAAGGAACATTATGGTGTGCAATGAAAGAAAAACGAGTCTTTGTTCAATGCACGATTCCACAGTGTTTTTTGGTTTTAAAATAAAGTTAAGATAATGACAGAAAGAAATTGGGCCCCAAATTAATTCCTTTATACCAATAATCAATAATGACTGCTTTTTACTAAATGAATTTTGAACCAATAATATATTAACGCACGTGATTTTTATGTAACATGATTATAAATATTGCTTTTAGGAGAGTCTTTACTTTTGCTTCCACTTAACATAATCTTTATCCTTAATTAATTGTCAATGTGCTCTCCATTATACACCTTGCAATTAAAAAAATTATGGTTTAAAGACATATATACCCCTATTATTATTTTAGTTTTCATTTCTCTGTGCAATAGAAGGAAAAAAAGATAATTAAAAAAATTAGATTGAAAGAAAAACTAATTACCGATCTAATAATATATTTGTTTTTAATTTATCTAAAAAAACATATCATATTTCTATAATTAAAAATAATTTACTGTAATTCTTTAATGAAATAATTTATTACCATATTTATAAGGGAGACAACAAGGTCAATATCGTCAACACTATTTCTAACTTCAATAATGGAGATAAAGATAAGGAATGGCACATATAGTAAATTTATTTAAAGCGAGGGGTAACATTAACAACTCAGTTATATATATAGGTGTTCCATTTACTTTCTTCATAACAGCAAAACAAATCCAAACAATCAAACAACCGCCGGCAACTCAACATCACCGGAGAAATCACCGGCGACGAAATAGTCAATACAATTCACTACCAGTAAAACACATCGGAGAGTTTCAAAGATGGCCGGAGCAAGAAAAGAGATAATGATGATGAATGGAGGAAACATGTCAAGAAGGGAGGAGTATGGGCGACCAATTCCAAAAAGAGGGCAAGTGAAGATGACCATAGTTTTGGGTTTAGCTCACACTTTGTCTTCAATTTTCTCCACCGGTGACAGATCTGAGTCTGGCCGGAGAACAACCCATCTCCCCTGAGCTCGCCGAGAGAGATGGAGTGTATCAGTTTTGGTAAATTTAGATAGTCTTGAAGGGTATTATAGTCTTTGTAGGGAATCTTGAGCAGTTGAGCTCAAATCTTTCTTGTGTACAACTTTTTCTTTTTAATTTTACAAGTTCTGTCCTGTATATACTAGTTTTACTAGTTATGTCCTGTATATACTTTGGCAGTTAATTTTCATTCATCTTCCATATGGCTGAGCTTTTTTTCTTAGGAAAATTAGGCCAATTCGCAAACATTATTAGTTTATTAATCAACGAAGGTATAATTTCATTTAATTACGGTTTGCGATTATAATTTAATATATTTTGCTATTAATTATAGGATCCACACCTACTTTGCATATTGAAACAAAAATTTATTCGAATAGTCATAATAGTACCAAATTACTCAAGTGAAAGTTTGATTCTCTTAAAATGCCACGTGCACTTTTTTAATTAGTCACAAATTTTAAAATTAAGTCAGCCATTAATTAGAATCTATTCCATTTTTAAAATCCAACCCAATGAGGATGATTTCAAGCATGGACATTGAGAAGATAAGCATAAATAATTGTATATTTGTTCATTGACTTGTGTGTTTGATAGAAAGTGCTAATCTTTTTTTATATCTTGATATATGGATGGAGTTAATGTTTTAAAATATCACACAATTTTAAAATTAAATTTATTATTTTTTAATATGGCGAATAAATTATTGAAATTATTGTCTTTTCCAACAAAACAAGAAAGAGATATTAACTATAAATATATGTATTGAAATGGTTATCTTTTCCTACCTTTACATCAATTCTTATCATCAAAAATAAAGAGGTACAACTTTTCAAATCAAATTTCTTGATTATGACATCAAACTCAAAAGAGGAATCAACAGATTTGGATTTTAAAAAAAATTAAATGAGATTTGATTATTCTAAAATTAAAATTTGTAATCAATTAGTAAATGCATCTTAACATTTTAAAAGAGTAAAATTTTCATCTAAGTTCATCGTTTAGTTTGAGGGGTATATTTGACCCAAAAAATAAACGTTGACAGCAATGGTTTAAGGTTTTACAAATTTCAATAGTTTAGTGATGATGTGGACTTAGGGCCTGTTTGGCCATGCGATATGGTATCATGATATGATATCATAATATGGAATTATGAGATGAAATTAAAGTTTTGTTTGGACATGCAATATGGAATTTTGATGTTATATATTTTCTCATAAACATAAGAATCTTATAAGTTGTAAAACTATTAAAATAGGCCAAATTATTTATTCAATCTTACCAAATAAACAAAAAATTATAAAATCGCATAAAAAAATATTACATTGCTATTTGTTCTTCACTTAAGTAATTGTTTCATCTAACTTTAATTCATTAAACTTTAATTCAATAAAAAAATTGAACATAAATTGTAGTGTACTAGTCTTTAATATTACTCAACAATCGGTTGGTGTGAGTTTATAAAGTGACTATATGTTGGTGAGAATAATAAATATTATGTCGGTGAGAATAATAAATTTTTAAAAGTAATGATGTCATTATAAATTTTATTTACATATAAAATAAATGGTTAGTAGATATAAATGTGGGGTTGTTTTAACAAAATATAAACTTGTGAATTAATTTTTGTATAAAAATATCTCAAATCATGATATGGAATTTCCATATCATGATTTTTGGAGAATATAGAATCACATCTCATGAGATGGAATCTGCGTAAAATCGCATGTCCAAACGCTGATTCCATCTCACAATTCCATATTGTGATATGGTATCGCATGGCCAAACGCCTACTTAGAATACTTCAATACTATGTGCTTTTCCATTTCTTTGTTTATTGTTCATTTACATACTTGTCTTTTTCCATTTCTTAATTTTATGCCTTTTTCTTATTAACTTTTGTCTTGTAGAGCTTTTTTCTTTGTTTATTGTTCACTGATGTGTAGTCTCTTTCAAAGTTCCATTTTGGCCCTAAAAGTTCTCAAATATTTGGTGAAGTTTTTGGTAAAGTTTCACCATGTGTTTGGCCCCAAATTTTTAACTAAACTAATTGACTATTCCAAAAAAAATAATACGATTTATATCTATAAGTTCTAAAAATTATAAAAAATACCATAATTTTATCACTCAAATTAGAATTCAAACTTTTTCGGAGGATGTAGTAACAAATATTAGTATTCTTGGGGGCAAACGGGTCCGAACTTGAGTATTTGTTTTGTTCCTTTACAAAAGTACTTATAACACATCATTTTCCTCAGCAAGACTTGTGTATGCTTCATTTTGCTTATTGGGTACATGAACATTTTTGTATATTAATGGTTAAAATAGTAATGTCACAATAAAGGTTGAATCTTTATAAGAATACAAGATTGTTTATGCTTCATTTTGCTTAATGAGTGCACGAATGTTTTTGTATATTAATGGTTTAAATAAATATTGAATCTTTATAAGAATACAAGATTGTATGCTTATTTTAGTTATAATTTTCTGATTTGGAATCTGAGATTATGATCTTCTTGACCTGTGTTGGTAGGGGTCTAAAATCTTCCTGACTTTGTTAAAATTTTCTTATTAATTATTTTGATATTGTTGGATAGTATTATTGAAATATTAGATAGCTTATTCAGATAGTTAGTTAATACTGTAGCTTATTCAGATAGTTAGTTAATACTGTTTGAGTTAGTTAGACAGTCTAGAAGCTTCTACTTGATTCATATACATGTATATATACAGACATCATTACTTGGAATAAGATACCTTTCTTCTTCCCCAAATAATCTCTTCAATTAATGGAGGTCTGATAAGCTCAATTCCTCTTATTTTAACATGGTATCAGAGCCTAGTGTGCTCATCGCTCAATCGTATTTCACATGGTTTTCAATTTCTTTTCCCAAAATTCATTCGATTCTCATCTAATCCTTTCATTCTGAATTTCTCTACTCATCATTTATGGTAGAAACTAGTCAAACTGATGGAACCAATTCATTTCACATCGGAGCCAATCCACTCTACATTCACCCAGCAGAAAGTGTTGGATCTACACTCGTGTCATCTGTTTTCGACGACACTAAATACAGATCACGGAGAAGAAGCATCCTTCGAGGTATTTCAGTCAAGAACAAAATGGGCTTCATCACTGGAAAATGTGTGAAGCCACCTTTAACAGATCCTACATACAACTTATGGGAAATATGTGATGATATGGTCGTTTCGTGGATTCTGAATTCACTTTCCACTGACATCGCAGATAGTCTTCAATACGTCAACAATGCAAATGAATTATAGAAGGAGTTGGAAGACAGGTATGACCAACCAAATGGAGCAAAACGTTATTAGATCCAACAAGAAATCAATGATCTAACCCAAGGTGTTCTCGACCTTACTAGATACTACACAAAGCTGAAGAAACTATGGGAAAAGCTCAATGCTTTAGATGTCAGTGCTTTGTGTAATTGTGCGTGTATGTGTGGAACAAAGACTAACTCACACAAGGCTGAACGGGACAAACAATTAATCTAATTTCTTATGAAGCTGAACGAGGTTTACACTGTGGTTAGATGGAGTATTCTGATGATGAATCCCTTACCAACTATAGCACAAAGATTTTCCATTCTCATTCAGAAGGAGAAACAACATGAGGTCAGGCCACCGAATTAATCCATCAGTGAATCTATTTCTCTAAATGTTGGAGTTCAAAATGCAGGTAGAAACCAGTTCAAAACAAACTACACTCAACACACAAACATCAACAATTCAAGAGGCTATTACAATCAACACCAAAATATTGGTGCGAGTGGAAACCAATCTTACAGAACAAATAAATCACAAACAAACAAATCTTCTCAGCTATTTTATGAATATTGCAAAAAGCATGGACATATTAAGGAGAAATGCTATCGATTACAATTTACATGGATTTCCAGCAGACTTCAAATTCACCAAGGGAAGAAATGCAGGAACAACAACACATGTTCATAGGACTGGGTCTGAGCTTGAAGACAACCATCAGAATCAAGGCCAATACCTTACAAAAGATCAGTATAACCAGCTTATGCAACTCCTAGATAATTTCCAAGTAGGAACTGCTGCTGAGGTCTCTCATAATGATGTTGGTGCTGCAAACTTCACAGGTATGATATACCGTGAGTTTACGATATTTTTAATACATTTCACTTAAGAGTTGTGTGTGTCTAGGGCCATTTTGTATTAAAACTAATGATTATTGTTCTATATTTGCAGGAAATAGACTTGGACGAGGTTGAGAGAGACAACAACTAAATTTCTGCAGAAGGAACCACCTACAGAGGTGATCTACGAACCATAGGTCTATTCACACTCCGTAGGTTGGAAGGCGTAGATGAGCATCAGGGAATTCTTGACCAAGTGTGGAACCATGGAAGCCATTGACGAATCGTAGGTCGACTTACGGGCCGTCTTGCATGTCCGTCATTTGTATCATAAAGTCTGAGTTCCAGTACCTGATGAAAAAGTCCAAGTATGAAACCACGAGAGGGGACCTACGGACCGTAGGTCGATCTACAGGTTCATCGTTTGCATTTGAAAGTTGAAGGTTCCAAGTTCTGAAAATTTGCCTAAGTCCTGAGCCACGGAAGGGACCTACGGACTGTAGGTAATCCACGGTCCGTAGGTCGGTCTCGTTGATTGAAGCCGCATCCCGCAGTTTATTTCCTTATTTTGTTTCCTTTTTGTTTGGGATTATGTTTTCTATAAATAGGGTATGTAAACCTCGTTTTTGGGGGTTAGCCACTATTGTTTAACTCTAGTTCTTGGTGTTTTCTTGGGAATTAACTTGCAAACATTAGCAATTTGATTTCTTAATTTCGGTTTATAAAGATTCTTAATTACTTTGAATTTCAATTGAAGATTTCGGGTTTCTTCCACTCATTACGTAAGTTCATGAATTCTTCTTCTAAAAATATGAATTGTGTTCTTGCTAATATGGGTAACTAAATCCACAACTAGAGTTGTGGGAACCATGAGCGATTAACAAAGTATGAATAGTAACTAAGTAATTCTTGAATAGTGTTATTACATGCATTGATAATTAATTCTTTCATTTAGAAGTCTTTTTAACGGTGCGCAACGTTAGAGCTCACCTTGTTGCTACTTGCCGGATCAAGGACGTAGTTAATAAGAAAAGAATTATCAACATAGATTTAGTGTGATACTATCTAATAGTCTAATGTCAATTGGTGAGAGGGTGAAAACTAAGTCATGCATTGATGTGATGTCTAATATGAGGTAAATGTAAGGGTTAATAAATTATACACATATAGCCAGACCAAGGTGCAGGGTGAAATTCTCTATTTACCGGACCAAGGATTTAGGGATACATAACTTACCACTTTGCATGTGATACACTAGGAAATGATTGTTATTACTAGGATTACCGCATTATGAGCTTATGGGGAACACATATACCCTAGTTACTTTCTCTCATTGATGACAACTAAAGTTTGAATCTTGCTCACTTGTTCTCTAAACTACTATCAGTTATTTGTTACACAAAAACCCCGCCTTTACTTACTTGTCTCGGAAATAAGTTGACTAAATGAATATAATCGTAAGTTAAGTTTAAGTCTAAACTATATTCCTCGTAGGATCGACCCAACCCCCAAGTTGGGTTCTTTATTTGACAACGATCGCTTATACTTCTTTAGGGAGGTGTAATTTGAGCGTATCAAGGTATATTGGCTTGTTTTTCTCATAAAGAGTTAATGAGTAATCTATCATGCAAATGTTTCAAATCTTTTGCTGAATATTGGATCCTAGATTCTGGTGCCTCGAATCACATGTCATTAGATAGGAAATTACTGGCCAACACCAGACCTTTGCCCTACCCTTTTCTAGTTACCTTACCTAATGGTTACAAAATAAAAGTCACAGAAATAGGTGATGCCGTCTTGAGTCCAAAACTGAACTTAAATAAAGTGCTTCTTGTCCCTAGTTTCAAATATAACCTGATTTTCATTCACTCTCTAACAATGCAACTTAATTCCATTGTTAATTTTTCTCCTCATACATGCATGTTGTAGGCCCATTCAATAAAGAGGCCCTTGGAGCTTGGTAAAGCAAGGAATGGTTTATACTATCTATGCTCAAAATATCAGTTCACTAGCTCAAGTTCAAATAATGTTCAATCTCTTACTGCTTGTAGTTCAGTTTCAAGTTCTATTCAGTCTCATGATTCTTGTACTGATTATTCTATGTTACATTGTAGAAACTCTGGTTGCTCTATGTCTGTCTGTAATCATTTTGTTAATAAAACTACTGAGTCTTGTACTATCTATGCTTTCTGTTTGTTCCTCTTTTCCTAATACTTGCATTGATTATGTGATGCATAATAGATTGGGACATGTCCGATTTGTGAAAATGAGAAGTATATCTAGCATTCTAATAAGATTTGCCCCTAAACAACCCTTCACTTGCACTATTTGCCCCATAGCTAAACAAGAAAGATTACCTTTCCCTATCAGCACTACATTTTCATCCAAACCTTTTGACCTTTTACTTTTGGATTTATAGGGACCCTACCATATGCCTACACATGATCATACTTCTTGACTATCGTTGATGACCAGAGTAGATCAATTTGGGTACACCTTCTGAGCTGCTGAGCTGCAAGAGCAATACTTTGCAGGTCATCAAATCCTTTGTCAAATTAATAGAAACTCAGTTTCATGTAACCATAAAGGCCATTAGGTCTGACAATGGGGTGATATTCAGTAATAAAGAAACATCTCTTTTTTATGAATCCAAAGGCATTATTCATCAAAAATCATGTCCATACACAACCCAACAAAATGGAATAGTAGAAAGAAAACACAAGTATTTACTTGAAGTGGCTAGATTCCTCATGTTTCAATCTAAAATACCTCTCGATACTGGGGAGAATGCATTCTCATAGCCACCTACTTAATCAATAGAATACCCTCTACTACCTTGAAGAACAAATGCCCTTATGAAATCTACTACCTTGAAGAACAAATGCCCTTATGAAAATCTTGCACCAAAAGAAACCTACATATTCCCACCTCAAAACCTTTGGTTGTCTATGCTACCCCATCGTCACCAAACCTCACAAAGATAAATTTGAAGCCATGGCAACTCCTCATGTGTTTGTGGGATATCCTTCTCACATAAAAGAGTACAAAGTTCTCAATCTAATTACTAAAACTATACATGTCTTTAGAGATGTGAGTTTTCTTGAACATATTTTTCCTATGGTGTTTTGAGGTATCAAGGTAGATTGTGTGATTGTTTTCAAAGGTAATTGGGATGATCACCTACCTCTTATTAAATTGCTTACAATAATAGTTATCACTATAGCTTGTTGTATCTTCTATTCCATCTACTTGTGTATCAACTGATATTTTACCTTCTCACTGGGACAATGGTCATAATGACACTCAAGAGATTCATTAATGGAGGTCTGATAAGCTAAATTTCTCTTTTTTAACAAGTATAGTATACACTTTATATCTCACGGATCATATTTGTACGGAAAAGATTGAATCTCCACCATTATTTCTGGCAATCTACTTCAGCAATCGGCTGTTGTTTATTAAATTGAAATAATAAAATATTGTGGAATTATAATTCCCCTATAGTTGGATAATATAGCTTGAATTTGAATCAACATTAGTATATTGTTAGATACTAAGGTAGGAAAAAAATATTCAAAAACTATTTCTCATAGTTTAAAGATATTTTTGACCTTTTTCTTTGTAAAAATATGTTCAAATAATTGTTATTTTATGAAAATTGTTATAGTAAAATATGAATGTTATACCTCTAGGGACTGCAATGTTAATATTTTTAAACTCGGGTATTAGACTTAAGGGAAAATACATAAAAACACCCTCGAACTTGGCAGCAAAACTCACTTTAGCACCTTAACTTTACATGTAATTATTTACCCCCTAAACTTATTTCAAGTGAATTTAATAGCACCTTACACATACAATACCAGTTTCATACTTATGGGTGAAATGCATGCACGCCACTTAAGCGCCATCTCTATGCCAAACTTATTTCAAGTGAATTTAATAGCACCTTACACATACAATACCAGTTTCATACTTATGGGTGAAATGCATGCGCGCCACTTAAGCGCCACCTCTATGCCACATCGATGACACGTCGGATAATTGAAAAAAAAAAAACTTTTTCTTTATTTTTATTTCCCTACATTTAAAAAAAAATATTATTTTCACTATTCACCCATCATCTTCATTATTTCATTTGGGTCAATTTCTTAACTTCTAAAATTCTGACCGATTCATTCTATTTTCATTACTTTGTAATGATTTATTATTACTTCCATTAATCTCTTTTTTCAGCTAAGTGAAGCTTCAACTTACATCAACAATGGCGCTTTCAGATTTGTGCAAAATCAGTGTGCTTAACTTTTTAGATTTATTGTTAATTTTCTTGTTTAACTTCCTAATACATATTCAGGTATAGAATAAGTAATGTTTAAAGTTAGATGATTAATTATTTTTTAAGGTTTTGACACTTTGTTAATTCTTTATTAATCAAATCATAGTTGAAATCTTTTAAAGATTTGCTATTTTGATTTGAAATTTTCTCTTTTATTATAAATATAAACTACTTAGAAGAAGGAGAAAATCGGAGATAAAGGATGCATAGAGGAACGAGAGGAAAGGGTGTGCAGGTTGTGAGGAAGAAGAAATAATTAAAAAGAAAAGAAATGAGTTGGGTTTGGGGTGATGGGTGCAAGGAAGAAGAAGAAGAAGAAATGAGAAAAAATTGTATTGGCTGGAAAGGGGAAAAAAGGGCCCCATTTAATTTTTTTTTTCTTTATTTATGCGCTGATATTTTTGAAATTTGCCACGTCAGCCATCCGGGTGATATTAAATTCACTTGTAATAAGATTAGGGGGGGAAATAATTACCTGTAAAGTTAAAGTGTTAAAGTAAGTTTTGCTGCCAAATTCAGGGGTGTTTTTATGTATTTTCCCTAGACTTAATTGTGTTCCCACATGTTTTTCTTCACTAAATTTAAATACACGCATAACTTGATCTAACGCCTAAATTCCCTTAAAATGGATGATTAATAAAGAGTCACTATAATGTTACATGTTCTTTTAAATATTAGTATGAATACTTTACTAAAATAATATGTGACAGATAATATTTTCTAACATTTTGAAATAATGTAACATTTATTATTATTAAATATAAAAAGAATAACTTCACAGTCCACTGTTGAGATTTTGGAAGGTTAGACGCATCCCCTTCTTTCACATTTAGTTTAACAAGCTATATCATTATTAACTTTATTTAAAAAATAAATAAACAATAAATATTTAGCTATGTTATTATACTTATGCAACCAAAGATGATTCATGGTATCACATTATTATTATTAAGTAGATTTATGTAATTATTATGTTGTATGTTTACTAGGTTTATGTAATTTTGTTCCTTTCGTAATTGAATCAAATCTAATTAAAATGAAGGCCTTGGAGTAAATCTAACTTAAGAATGACGATCTGTACTTTCATTTTGACAGAAAACCTTAATTGCTCTGTTGATTGACTTATTGTACTTTCAACTTATTGGTGAGAGTTCATTCCCGACCTTGTAATCCCCTTCCTGATTTCTCCTACCTTATCTTCATTTTTTTTTTAAATATAAAAATATTCCTATTTTGACAAGCATTTTTCCCATTGTTCTTTTTCAATGCTCAAAAATATAACATTATTTATAAAATTTTACATTACACTAGAAGGTAGGTTATTAAGTGTTCAAAAAATGGATCAAAAACAAGAAAATCCTACTAGAAGTGCTAGTTTATCCTATCTTAGTATTGTCTCTGCCAAAGATTAACGTTGTTCCCCAGTTCATAGCCACATAAAACCTGTTCCTCCAGCTGATAACTCGAGTCAGATATGCGGAGCGCCAAATAAACCAGCTCATGAAGCCTGCTAATGAGACACCCTTCTCACCCTGACAAACAAAATAAACATCAAAACATAGTATGGAAAGGTATATATACACAGGACAAGTTCTTTCTTGATTGATATTACACGAAGAGACGAATCCAAGATGTAGAGTCAGGGGCGGATCTATGAAGGGCTGTGGGGGTGCCACGCCACCCCTGAACTTCGACGGAAACTCTATATATACATAGGTATATATATATATAGTATTTATAGAAATATAAAGTGTGCCACCCAGAGAACAAAATTTACTTGTGGTGCCATGGTAGGAGGGCAACTTTAGAAGGTTGATGTTGCGGGTTCGAATCCTATTTGTACCTATTTTTTTGAGAAATTTGCTGCTGACGTTTTTTAAGAAAAAAAAAAAAGGCTCCAAGCACGTTTTTTTAAGGAAAAAAAGCTGGCACATTATTTTATTTTTTTATAATTGTTATTGACTTAAATTAAATTAATTACATTATTACTACTTTGACTTTTCTTTTATTTGATTAAATACAAATAAAAGTGTTCTCTTAAATATAAAATTAATTTAATCGATAAGTCTATTTGGCACCCACGGACTCTAAATTCTGGATCCGCCACTGTGTAGAGTCATTGAGTCCACAACCCGCCTGACTAAATGTTTTGGTCGAAGAGTAATAGAGATGATGAAGAATATAATGTTACCTTAGCTTGACGGAGATCAACAAGAGCCTTGTAACGCCCCACAGTTGCCATGCTTCCAAGATGCTTGTAAACAAATGGATCTCCTAGAGTGATGTCTTTAGCTGAGAGAGCTTTGCCTCCATTCTGTTTCCCAATGTCGGTGAACAATTTAACAAGATACTTCCCTTGCCTTTCAGCAACCTGTTAAAAAAATTGCACTTTGAGAAAATTCTATACTCCACAGTCATATTTCAAGAAAACGTAGTAGTTTCTCAAGATAAACTCGGTTCTTGCAACCCAAGAAGAAGGATATGGGTAAATTTCAACTCCTAGTTATGTCTAAGACAGGATAACAAGACGGCTTGTTGTATTGTTGTAGAGAAAAGGATACCTGATCAACTTTCAAGTAACGTATCACTGTAATCCTTGACAGCATATGCAACTTTAAGGTTGTTCATAAAAACTTTAGGCCTCAGTTACGTTCATAAACGGTTGCAATTGAGGCCATTCACATAAAACTAAGCGGGATCAAGAAGAAAGAAACATGCAAATTATTACAGGAAAAAAGAATGGGGCAGGAGAAATGCCAATGAATAAGAATAACATGCTCAGACAAATCAAGGACGTATCAGGAAATTATACTGACCTGAGCAAGAGCTGGAAGCACCGGCTTTCCAGTCTGTTCAAGAAAACCAGCACAATCTCCTATTGCAAACACATCTTCTACAGAAGGAACTCGCAACCATTCATCGATTCCAATCCTGTAACATGTCTTAAGATTAGTTGGCTGGATACAGAAAAGGGAACCAAGGTCCAAGAAGTTGCTAAGTTGTTGGAGAAGTTCAAACTGTGTACCTTCCACCAGGAGACTTGGGAATATCTAGTGATTTAATAAATTTGGAAGGACCAACTCCAGTAGACCAAACGAGAAGGCCATATGGAACATCACTTCCATCACTGAGAACTATTTTATCTGGATGTACTTCTTTTACAACACCATGAACAAGGCGGACACCAACCTGATATGTATGAAATTTTGCTCACAAATTCAACAAACACTGAAGAAACTTCTTTTCTTAATGCAAAGCAATTGAATGATTCATTACCTTGGTCAAATGCTTTGTCGCATACTCCCGCAATCCAACATCAAATGAAGACAAAATCTCATTAGCCTGTCCATGGAAAGTGTTACTAGATCATACTCAACAGTCAACATAATGCTATTTCCTCTGCAATTTTAGGTTTGCCCAGATACAGCTGGATATTTACCTCAATGAGGGTTACATGAATGTAATTTTTGACATGAGCATAACGTTCGCGTACATCTCTCATGATAAAATCACTTAGCTCCCCGCTGAATTCAACCCCTGTAGGGCCACCTCCAATCACAACACAGTGCAACAAGCGTTCTTTCTCTTCTTCCGAAATGCCTGCAATTTTACACACACAAAAAATTTATACTACATTCACTTTTTCTATTATAACCTTGATGTCATATATTATCCTACAGAGTACAGATCTACCAAAGAAGTTTGGTACGGCAAGAGTAAAGACTATGGAACATGGGGGAATAACCTGGAGTTTCTGAGACCATCAAGTTCATAAGAAGCTTCTTCCTGATTTCTTGGGCATTCTGTACTTCACGGAGAAAGAAGGCATGTTCCTCCACTCCCTTTATGCCAAAGGTCAAAGGTTCGGCTCCAGAAGCAATGACAAGCTTGTCATATGCAACCTTAAATCTGTAATGCTCATGAGAGACTCCACGATCGCCAACCGTTTCACAGTATACCTGTATTGTGTCTTCTCAAATCAAAACACACACAAACATAATAGACTGAACACAATAACAAGTTGAATGCAGTTTAAACAAAGTCCCTTTCCCCTTTAATTACTTGAATGCATTGCTCGAATAATTCTCTGATTGGTATGCCATTTACCTAGGAGTCTCTCCTAATTTCCTAAAAAACAATACCTGAATGGATGTAGGTAATCATGTCTATATATTTGATTAGATTGAAAGGAGGAATTATATGTTAAAGACATATTTTGGAAGTGAGAAAAATAAGAGTTTGTTATACTCACTTCATGTTTATCAGCATCAACACCAGTGCAGGATGCTAGGAAGAAATATGAATTTGGATCCTTTGCCAGTGCTTTCTGTATCTGGGTAACTGGTTCAGCAACTGATCGGAATTCCAATGTTCCAACACAAGTAGATGCAAGCAAAGGTGTAAAGACCATATGGTTTCTTGGTGCTATACAAACAACATCATACATAGTAGTGTCTATTCCTTTGAGGAATCTGCAAGCGGCCCAACCAGATCCAAGAACAACTACTCTAGGTTTTTCGCCCTGTTTTGTAGCTTCAAGGCCTGGATAACTGGATCTTTCATTCTTTGAATCAGAACCCCCAACTGTCTGAGCTTGTGCATGTGGAAACTGATATTGAGGGGTAAACTTCATTCCTCTGTTCCCGAAACTTAATTGATTTATCATCTGCGTACTTGGAATGTATGACGAATTGAAACCTGTTACATCTTTTTCAAAAACTGGCGCAGGATGTCTCAATGGTGAAATGCCTTCACAGAATATATTTCTCTCACTTGCATAGCTTCCAATTGCACCTCCAGAACGCCTTAAGCTACTCCTAGCAGCCCTTACCAATGCCATGTTCAGAGTGCCCCTTACCGAAGCTGATACTGTTGAAATCTTTTATAAAGGCAATTACTGATTGGACTATAGATGGTATGCAATGTTTAAGAATGACACTGAAAACAGGAAGAAAGTAGATGTGAGCTCTCAGTACGAAGCTGCAATACACTCAAAAAAAAGATCCCAGTAAGTGTGGAAAAGTAAAAACAATGAACATTGAAGTTAAGCGTATCAGTCAAGGACAAGACAAAAGCAAGACAAAGATGGTTCCTAGGATCACCTAGCAGAAACAGGAAAGACAAAATTTGCATTTCTACACGGTGGCAATTTCAATGTGAAGTGTTCACACAAAATTCTTAGAATGGATCCAGATATAAAACACCTGGATTTACAGTATACCATGATCTTGCGTGCACTCACTACAATCTCAGTCCTCTAGACAAATATGACCAGTTAGTGCCAAATTCCCAAACTGGTAGCAGATTTTACAAGAATCTGGTCAAGAAAATGAAGAGTGCAACCATACTTACTATGCCAATTTCAATTTGAAGTTTATTCGGTCAAGCTTTGTTAATACTTACCAGATATGAATTTTGCACATGAATTCACTCTAGTCAGTAGTCAGACTGTGTTATGAAATATAAACCTCTGTCATTTACTATATAAACTACTGAGATGATGATATCATTGCACAACAACTTGATGGCACATATAAAATCCAATAACATTATAGGTCATGCATTTCATTACTTCAAACCTTAGAACAAACTATTTGTTGACACAATGTTACAAACAATCAGCAAAGGTCCGTTGGATTAAATTTCTGAACACGACATACTTAAATTCAAATTTGGAATGACAGAGCACGACAACACGTCTAGCAATGAAAGAAATGTGATCGCCATCAATGCAAGCAATCTATGAAGTAAGGTAGACAACATCAATCTCTTAACCCATAAACTGGTTAAGTTGTATGATTAGTTAGCAACTAAAAGGTTCAATCTTTTTTTCCAGAAAAACATTTAGTTCTACAACTAAATTAGCTTGGACCAAGAAAAATACCGAAAAAATCAGACTAAGAAAAGAATGACAGCTTCACGGAGATAAAAAAGATTGTCAACATCAGCCTACCAAAATCTGCTACACATAATTTAACATTCAAAGTTCTACAACCAAAACTGGACAAGAAGAAAAACAACATCTTTAACTATTCACAAATAAAAAAGGGTCCTACATTAATTGAGAAAATGAGTTGTTGTCTACTTAGATAATCTTGGACAATCCTTCCCTCGTGAGCTATATTTTTTTATTGAGTTAGCTTATGCCAAAATAGATCAAGAGAGGAGCGGATTAACAGTATTGAACCCAATAGCTTTATAAGTCCAAATATTAAAATAGTCTGTGGTTTCAATTGAATCCTGGATCCACCCCTAGATCAAGAACCCCTGTGTGCTCAATATATAACATCATACTCATAAAATAGCAGAAAAAACTTGCACACGATTAATTACATACTACTCAAAACTCAGAAGGTCACAACATAAGTTTCAATAATGATGAAACTATACATGGTACAATCAAGATCCAGCATAATATATACATAAGAAATCAGAACAAAAAAAGGAATTACCTTTACGAATTTTTTAAAGAAGAAGATGAAACCCCATAAGAAAGAAAATATTTTCTCCAGGATATCAGGAGTCAACAGTATACTTTTACACTAAAAAAAAGAGCCACCCTTTAATTTTATATAGACAAAACCTTGATCAGCAAGAAAATATTGGTCAAAATCTGATAGTTCCACATGCATTTTTTTTTCTTTTTTCTAATGTAAAACAAAAAGGGTATGGAGGAATCACAAATACAAGTTCTCTGCTGCTATAATTTTAACATTTGGGTGATTTGCTGCAAAATATGTATAAATAAAAGCATGCAAATGTAGAGGAAGGCAAAAGGAAAGAGGCAACTCTGCCATCTCGGTGGAACAAACGACAGCGTTTTGCTTCCTTCTTTTTTTTTTTTCTTAGGTCAATCGAGGAGTGCTAATTAGCGAATATGATAATTAATTACATATTACATCATGGCATTTGTAAGGTTGCTAACAAATTATCAAACCTCCCTATGACAATTTATTCGTTATAATGACATTTTTCTATAATTGTTTGATTTTCAAACGAATCGATTTTTGCGTACTTTTATTTATAATAGTTAAATAACATTTTGCATACTTTTGTTTATAATAGCTAAATGAGATTTATATATATACCTCACTATAATAATCATAAAATTTTCATAGAAAAGCTGTCATTATAGAGAGGTTTGTATACATTTGGCAACTACTTTTCTTTTGTTTCAATTTATGTGATAGTAATTAAACTGAGGTAAAACTAAAATATCATTTAAACTTAAATAATTTTTTTAATATAAAAAGTTATCTTTAGACAGCCTAATAATATACCGAGAGAATAACACTATACATGGCATTAATTAATTGATTTACATTACATTACAATAATTCATAAATGAGAAAAATCAAAATCTTCTAGCACAAAAATCGTTTTCAAACACCTACAAGAATTTGGCCTTGAAAATTCAGAATATTCCAATGATGTTTGAATACATCTAGAACACACCGTACAAAAGTAGACGTAAAGGCAAATTAAATAGTATAACAATAAGGATTTAATCTAAATTACATACGTTGTCAAGATTAATTTTTTCTATAGTATCTTAGCAATTTAATACCATATAGTAATAGCAAATTAGTTATATTTTTTTTATCAAGTTATTAACAATTCTATCGATTTTGTTTTATTTTTCACTATTTTTTTAAAAAAATCCAATAAAAAGAGATATATCTTAATAATTTTTCTTGATTAAAACTTTTATTATCAAACATGTTTATAATTTTAAAAGTTTCAAATATTGCAGCCACACAAATAATAAGTACTATTGTATGAATATTTAAATGTTTTTAAGAAAATTAATTAAATTTTACGTTAAACAAAGTTAAATGTAAAGAGTAATACTTATCATAAAAAATATTAATAATTTGATTATAAAGACATTTTATATAATGCTATACGCCGTGCATTAGACCAATTGAGTAAGACAAGTAAATAATTAATTTTTTTTCATATCACACAAATCAATTATATTTTTATCTATCTTCTGACTCGAACCTATAATCTATCGTCCATCACGCAAACCAACCATATTCTCATCTATCTTCTGACTCGAACCTACAATCTATCGTCCACCGATTCAAAGTTAGCCTAATTTGTTTGCAAGACAGCTATGTATTACCTAAAATGCTGTAAACATGTGAAGTATGTGCCTACGTTATAAGTCGTGTCAAAGTCATTTGTCACCTTCCATACTCAACCGGTCCATATCTTTCTTTCATGTTTAATTTACTTTATTATAACCTAATAATATTAAGAGCTGACGTTTACCATTTTGTTTCTTCTAATAATGACGTTGATATCTAGTGGCGGAGTCAGAATTTTCAATAAGGTTAGGGGCATAGCTACCCTTTGCCTAGGGTATCCAATTGGACACCCTTCGTCGAAAATTACACAGTATTTATAAGTAAAATGATACTTTAAATGGTTAAATAACACATTTTGGACACCCTTAAAAGACAATAAAGTTTTTTAGCTCAGTGATTTTAGTCGTTCAACTCAAGCTAAGTCCTTTGCAACCTGATGTGTGCGGGTTCAAATCCCCTAAATATGTTTTTTGACTTTTGATTTTTTTCTCTTTTCATTAAAAATTTAAATAAAATTTAAAAGTAATTATTTAATTTAAAGTTAATAAGCAAATCTTATTTATTTATTTAATCCATAAAGCTACTAAAAGTGAAAATGCTCCATATAGAATTTCTTTTAATATAACTCGTTTGATTCTACTCTTTATTTTTCATTTCTCGTTGTTAGTCTTAAGAAGTTCGTGAAATCTTGAAGCATAAAAGTGATTTCACTCTAAACTGAATTTTCTCTTTTTTTTTCTTTGTCTGTTCACTTTCTATCAAATAAACGTGAACATTAAAGCTAAATATTATGTAGTTTGATTTTAAATTTTTTGATATATTTTTAATTAAAAAAATTAATCATTAATGTTACGTAGTTTGATTTACAAAATTTAAGTGCACCCATTCATTAAATTATTTTTATTAGCTATTAAATTTTTGGACACCCTTTGTAAAATTTCTGGCTACGCCACTGAATAAGGGGTTCAAAATATGAAAAAATAGACGTATGAAATAGACGAAGGGGGTTTGATGTCTATTATATATACCTAAAAATTATTTTAACCATGTATAAATAATACTTATAATTTTCCACCGAAGGTGGTTCAGATGAATCCCCTTGTAAGGTGGCTCTGCCACTGTCTATATAGACAAAACATGATCAGTAAGTCGGGGTTTCAATGTAGCCTGTTAGCTCTGAACACCAGATGAGGGAAAAAAACAAAAAAATATCTTTAAGCAACATGCTAGTGTCTAAGGGCATCTCCAACCTTATCCTCTATTTTACTCTCCAAATATAAAGTTCTCTATTTTTTCAGACAATCAACTTCAACCCAATTTCCTATTTTACTCTCTAAAAATGATTTTTTTTCTCTCCTTAATATTATATTATTATTTCTATTTTTTTTATTTCATAATATAATTTTCTTTCTTCTTTTTTTTTTTTTCAAATAATTACTTTGTATAATTTTCATGTAATATAAATTTTATTTTTTTCAATTTTTTATTTAATTTAAAATTTTATTTTATTCTAAATTTCTAAAGAACATGAATTGCAAATAAATATTTATATGATATACAAATTAGTGGACATAAATTGCAATCAAAATTGATGTGATAAAATTATTATGTTATGTATTGTATTTTTAAATTAAAATTTTCATCTTATCATTTTAATTTTGTGCATTCATCATAGTGACAATTAATAATAATATCAAATCATATTAAAGTGACAACAATAAAACAAAATAAAAATATTATTAATTCGAGATGAAAATAGAATATATTAAATAATTATATTATATTACATTTAAAAATAATTACATATGTTAAATATTTAATTAATGGTCTTACATGAAAAATAATGTGTTAATTATAAAATAATAAAAAGTAAAATAGAGAGTGTGAATAATAGTTCTCCGGGAAGAAAGAGTGAAATGGAGGGTGGTTGGAGAGCCCATTCTCTATTTTACTCTCCAAATATAAAGAATGAAGAGTAAAATAAAGGTGGATTGGAGATGATTTAAGATGCGATATATAGTATAGTCAAATATATAAATTACCATTTTATATTTAAAGATAAGACGAGCTAAGTACATGTAATTACACTTTTTGTACATCTCTGTGGGTAATTACAATTTACAGGAATTTAAATACAAGAATGAATTGTAAGACTGGTTAAATCAGACCACAAAGATGTGTCATCTAATTGAGTATTTTATTTTATTTTATTTTGGTCAAACATGAATATGGTTTTTCATTACTATTTTATTAAAATTATTTGGTAATTAAGTTGCAGTAACTGAATCTTCTTGTTGAGAAACTCCAAAAACGTTGTTTAAAAGCATGGCTAATCGTATTCCACCTTGTGCTACTCGTTTCATCACTATTGGAAGTCTTGAATTAAAATAATCATCTGCACAAATTAAAATATATTAAATGTCAATTTATTAATTTGTATCCCAAGCATACACAATAAAATCGTAGACAGTCAAGTGAAAAATACCTGATAAAGTTTCACCAGCTTCAACACCTTTGTATCCCCATTTACATGCTATATTTATGCTTTCCGTTGCAAACCTGGAAACATCACATCGACAATTAATCAATTTCTCAAGGACAAGTGCTTAATATCGTTATTTAAGTCATAGTCAAAGTATATATGTTTTTATAAGTTTAGTCGTTTCAGAATCAACTTCGATTTACATAATTGAGAAAGAACTCACTTGTTTACACAAGAAAAGACATTGCCACATTCTCTCCAAGAAGCAAGATCATCAGACCAAATTCCCTGAGTATGTATATGATTTAACAAAATCAAAATTTGAATCGAAAATGTCTAATTGAAACAATTTATTAGTAGGAACTAAGGTGTTCAATGGACATGACGTGGTTCGAATGTCTAAATGAAATATCCTGACAAGTTTAAGGGATTGACTCTTACGTCAGTGAAGTTTCCTTCAATGTCTTCTTCAAGGAGGTTTACATCCTTTGCATAGAAGTCTTTTGCAGCTGTTAGAATTATCTCCCTATCCCACACCTATAACATTATTTTTTTTACAAAGGAAAACATACGTCATTAATCATCTTTTTTCTTACTATCATATAGCTAAATTTGAACGCATTAACTTTAAATCTTGGATCAAACTTGATAAGTTATATACTTACATGGTGCAAGTTTGATTTATGCCTAAACCAGCGTAAATCAATACTATTTCCTCCAGCATCACTTGTATAGCCAACATGCATTGGCTGAAATCACCAAAACAACAAGGTAACAAGTTTTTCTAAATAATAATCATACGTTGGTTGCTATTATTTAACGTTTCAAACGCGAAAAAAATAGTGAGTACATACTTGATGGATATCTCCCATGAAATGTGACAAGAACAGCAAGGCCTCTGTCATATTATCTGTAATTATTGACAAATTATATGGTATCATAAGTGAATTACCCCCTTACAATATAAGAAATTTACTATTTTTGATTCTTACATCGACGATCGGAAGTTCCCTCTCTGTAATGAGAGAGTTGAGTAGTAAAGTTCTGAATTGCACCAGCAACACACATATCCTTCACTCCATGTTGATCATGACAGTCCCCTTTTCATCATACAAAAAAACATTATGAATTATAGGATCTAATTGTGAAAAGAGAGAATAAATACATAGCGTTTTTTTGATGCATTTGACATACTTTCATAATCAAAGTTGCAAGCTTTATCTGGTGTATCAATGAAGTGTAGAGGGCTTGTCCATTTATACTTATACCAGTGGCGGACTTGATCCGGCCACACACAGAGGGCCGATAAGTCGCCGTTAACATATTCCGGCAACAACATCTTGACTGCATGAGCTGCCTCATCATTCAACAAGCCCTGTTTCCACATGCAATAGTTCTTATTATTTGAAGCCAAAAAAAATACATTTTTCAAATAAATTCAAATAGAATATATACCTGCGCGATTCGACATGTCATCATATGCCCCTCTTTGCTCCATGCTTCAGCACCATGATGGTTGATAAAAGCAAGACAGAGAAAGAAAATAATGCTTAATGAAGTTAACCTCCACATCCTCAAAAGAAGTTCTATAACTTGACAGGTATCAAAAACCAGAAGTGTCCCACCAAACTTGGGCTTGTTCTATATATACAAAATGTTAAATGGTTCTTGTTGTGTACAAGTTGAAGATTCCTCTTATCTTAATAAGTAAAATAGAGGTTGATTATCCATAAAAGCAACATACATCATATTCCAATATGATAGCAGCATCTATCATATGTAATAATGGACTAGTTTTGCATCTAAAGTTGCATTTTATTACACCTTTTTAAATACAATAGTTGACTTATAAGTCACTTAAGTAGGTTTCAGTTCTTGACGTGAGGGAAACTCCCAAGTTATAATGGAAATTGAATACACAGAATGGACCCCTATCTGTGACTTTCTTCTGCAGTTTATCTTCATTGTGCAGCAACTGATGGTTTTTTAGTGAAAATTCGGTTGAGAACTTCGGCCAAGCGGACCCCACCTTGCGCCAACCTCTTCTCCACAACAGGAAGACGAGAGAGGAAGTAATCGTCTGGAAAACAAACAGATAATGGAAGATTAATAATATATTGAATACAAAAAATAACAACATACCTAGTGAACCCCACAAAGTGGAGACCTTATCACTACCTTGTGGAGGTAGAGAGGTTGTTTCCGAAAATATATTGAATACGATTGTGTAATATTTTGTGATGCACATGGAGGCTTCTCTCAATGTTAGCTAATTATTGTTACACACAGAACATAGCTGTACATAGCTTGGCTTTCCATGTATATTTTATAGGTGGTTGATTTGTAGGGAAGAAATGTTAAGAAAATGGATCCAACCAAGGGCAAAGCAAGATCATGTAAACAATAATGAAGAAAACTAAATTACATATATCCACGTCAGTCTAGTTATTATCAAACAGGCAAAAAAAGCCTTGCCAGCATCACGTAACAGTATGTCCAATAATGGGTTGATATTACAGCATCTCGAGCTTAGACATTACAGAAAACAGCATAAATGAATGTTTTCTTCTGAATTTGGTTTTTTCATAGTTGGGGGTCGTTTGGTGTGAGGGACAAAAATAATTAATTAGTCATGGGATAAGAAAATAGTGATAAAAAATTTGTGTCTTGTTTGGTTGGCATGTTTGAAATAACCTATGGGATAAGTTATCACATATACATGGTGGGATAAGTTATCCTAGGATAACTAATCTGGGATAACTTGTTCCCAACCAAACGAGTCACAAAGAAAAAGCTTCCCCTGTTGACACTACCAAATGTCGACTAACTTTAGATGAATTAATTAATTTTATTTTAAAAAGATGAGCCTTAATTTCCTTAAATACCTTTTCTTTGTCAAAATTCATACCTCTTTAATAAAATAAAAAATTCTATTATTTTATATATATATATATATATATTATTTTTCAATTCTACTCAGATTATCCAATAAAAGAATTTTTTGTAATTAAATAAATAACAAGAATAAAAGATTTGATGACTTGTTCAAAAACAAAATGTGTTTTCCTCCTAGCATCCAATCACTTTTCCAAAATAATTTGAACTATTCTATAAAGATGTGTCATTCTTGATTTCGTCATGTCTTTATATCCCTTTTCTATCTTTGTGAGTACTATAAAAGTTTTTTTTTTTTTAATAAAATAAGTTCGAGCTCTTATCAAATCCTTACTCTTGTTCAAATAATTTGATTGTCCCTATTCGTTCTAGTTCAAGCGTCATTAAAATCTTGTCTCGAGTCTAAGAGCTCAAACGCTTGAGATTCTTACGAAGCCTCTTGTATGTTGAGCCACAAAGGGATTTGATAGAAGCACTAGTTCATTTTTGGGATCTGTTAAATAATGTATTCCACTTTTTAGACTTTCAACTTACCCCCACTCTGGAAGAAATAGGCGCATTCATGGGAAGGGGTAAAAATCTTCACAAAGAAGAGCCCATGATACCAAAACATGTTAATGGTAGAAGGTTTTTGGAGTTGTTGTACATCAGTGAAAACGAAATAGGTGGTTGCCTTGATAATAAATGGGTTCATTTAGAATTTTTATACAAAAGATATGGCCGAAAAGATGGGTTTGATTTATTTGGAACAAAACTCCATAATGCTGGGTGCTGCCTGACTTGGGAAACACATAATTATGATGCCTTTATAGTAGCTTTTTGGTGATCATGGTATTTCTAAAAAAGGAAAGAAAGATCAACATAAATTTAACTGCAGTGAAGAAGCCTAACATCACCCTTGTACCTAGGTTCTAGCAGACATTTACCACACTCTGACAAGGTGCAAGAATGAAGAAGATTATTTTGAGGGATGCAATATTTTACTGCAAATGTGGATGATTAAGCACATTCGTTATTACCCTTAAGTAGTGAACTTCAAAATAGAATGAAATGATTACATTGGGGCTACAAGGAAAGAATTAAAGATCAAATTTTTCAAAGGGCATTGAAGAAATACCTCAATGCTCTGACAAAATGAATTATCATTGGTTCCCATCAGACGAGGTGACATACATGTCTATCGTCCTAATTGGGTCTTCAAAATGTCCAGCCTTACTGCATGCCACTCAGAGTCATGCGGCAATTTGATCGACGCCAATTTCTACCTCCTAATGAAAATATGCAGGAATTCATCCCAAGATCTCTTCTATGGAAATCAGAAATATTTAAGATTTGGGGAGAATGTATATTCTCAAGTCCCCACGACAGGGTGGAGGATCGCAACAAGGGTGAGGTGGGACACTCATACTTAGGATGGTTTCATGACCAACCCCCCTAAGGTTATGTCAGAAAGATCGGTGAAGGGGCCCATAGATCGAGAAGCGGAAGCTGAGGTTAGAATCAAGCAAGCTTGACTCGAGGTTGAAGAAAATTATAGATCTACTCACTCTGGATGTCTTAACTAATGACCTAAAAAATGTTAAAGAAGAGTTGGCCCAACATGAGACAACATTCGAAGCTAGAGTTAGTTCAATAAAGGGTTGAGAAGAAACATCGTTCTGACCTTACAAGAGGACTTGGGTATTATGACGAGTGATATGGAGCAACAACAGGAAAAGTTTAAAAAAGAAAAGGCCCAACTCATATGCACACAATCTAAACTTCAGAATCAAGTAAAAGCTTTTATGGAACAAAAAAGAGCAAAGCATTTCACTGCTTATTAGGCAGAGAGTGAGATTGAAAGAAATCAACAGATAGTTGAGCGAGATGCACTGCACGTTCAAGAACAAAAAGAGAATTTGACACACGCAGTTAATACTACTCGACATTGGTTACAAAACTATCACGAAAATATGAATGAGGCCAAAGATCAAGTACTTCAACTCAAGGATACACTCAATGAAGTTTATGGTAGTTATCTACATCAGAATAATGAGAGATCAGGCCGACAGGCACGTGTTTCGCATCTACCAAAAGAATTGGCTAAAATTCATTCAAGTCTTAGAGGCAATTGAGATCCGAAGCACTTTCAAAAGAAATGAAAATAATTTAGGTGCATGGCATATAATGTGTGATTAATATTCAGAAAGAGCTAAATTCTAACACATTTGTTTTTGCTTATAAAAAAAGTTTAAAGGTGGTTAAGCAGGCATCTCATCTATAATATACAAAGTCAAAAGAGAAAATGACCCGCAAAGATGGAATAAAGTCAGACAATGAGAAAGTCCAAAATTAGATGGTTTCACAAGAATCAATATCAGTAGAAGAAGTAAGTATGTTGAGACAACAAACGACTGAAATGTATGAAGTTTGGATAAATGGACAAGCTCCTCCATTTTCAATTCGTGAATATCTGAATACGAATATGTCATCCCTTATCCAAGTCTCGACAAGTGATCCAATTTATCCACCTAGATTTGGTCCATATGTTAACACATCCAATACTATTGGAACTTCCAAGATACGCCCATTGTGGAAGTTCCAACAGTATTAGATGTGTTAACATATGGACCAAATCCAGGTGAATAAACTAGATCACTTATCGAGATTTGGATAGGAGATGACATATTCGTATTAAGATATTTACGAATTGAAGATGGAGGAGCTTGTCCATTCATTCAAGCTACGTACATTTAAGCAATTTGTTGTCTCAATATCCTTATTTCTTCTATTGATACTGATTCTTATGAAACTATCTAATTTTGGACTTCCTCGTTGTCTAATTCTATTCCCCCTTTGCGGGTCATTTTCTCTTTTCCCTTTGATTTTGTATCGTATGTATGAGTTGGTAGCTTAACCACAAACCAACCACCTTTAAACTTTCTTTATAAACAAAAACAAACGTGATAACATTTAACTCTTTTTGAATATTAATCACACGTTGTATGTCATGCACCTAAATTATTTCCATTTCTATAATGTCTTCTAAAAGTGTTTGGGATCTCAATTGCCTCCAAGACTTGAATAAATTTCAGCCAATACTTTTGGTAGATGCAGAGCGAGAGCACGCGCCTGTCGGCTTGATCTCTCATCATTTTGATGTAGACAACCGGTATAAACTTCGTTTAAGTATATCCTCGAGTTGAAGTACTCAATCTTTGGCCTCATTCATATTTTCGTGACAGTTTTGTAATAAATGTCGAGTAATATTGACTGCATGTGTCAAATTCTCTTTTTGTTCCCGGAGCTCTTCAACTTGAATGTGAAGTGCATCTCACTCAACTATCTATCGATTTCTTTCAATCTCACACTCTCCTTAATAAACAGTGAAATGCTTTGCTATTTTCCTTTCCCGTTCCATAGAAGCCTTTACTTGATTCTGAAGTCTAGAGTGTGTGCATATAAGTTTGACCCTTTCATTTTTAAACTTTTCCTATTGCTACTCCATAGCGCCCGTCATAATACCTAAGTTTTAAAGGTCAGAATGTTAGAATGATGTTCCTTCTCAACCTTTTTATGAACCAACCTAACTCTAGCTTCGAATGTTGCCTCATGTTGGACCAACTATTCTTTAACATTCTTTAGGTCATTAGTTAAGACATCCAGAGTAAACCTATAATTTTCTTCAACCTCGAGTCGAGTTTGTTTGATTCTAACCTTAACTTTCGTTTCTCAATCTATGGGCCTCTTCACCAACCTTTTTGACATAATCTTAGGGGGGGTTGATCATGAAACCATCCTAAGTATGACTGGTTCACCTCACCCTAGTCGCAATCTCCATCCTGTCGTGGGGACTTGAAAGTATACATCCTCCCCAAATCTTAAATATTTCTGATTTCGTTAGAGTGATCTTGGGATGAAACTCATTCATGAATTCCCGCATATCTTTATTAGGAGGTAAAACCGACGTCGATCAAATTGCCACATGACTTTGAGTGGCATGTAAGGATGGAGACCTCGAAGACCCATTAAGACGATGAACAATCGAAATATAGACATGTATATCACCTTGTCTAGTGGGAACCAATGATAATTCCACACAATCTTGTTAGCGGATAGAGCATTGAGGTATTTCTTCCAAGCTTCAATATCCTTTGGAAAAATATGATCTTTAATATTTTCCTTGTCCCCCAATGTAATCATTCCATTCTACTTTGAAGTCCAGTACAAAAGGGTAATAACAAATGTGCTCAATCATCCACATTTGCAGTAAAATATAGCATCCCTCAAAATAATCTTCTCCATTCTTGCACCTTGTCATAGCAAGGTAAATGTATGCTAGAACCATCTGTTCAAGGGTGAAGCTAGGCTTTTTCTCAAAATTTGTAACGACGGCAGCTAAATTTATGTTGATCTTTCCTCCCCTTTTTGGAAATACCATGATCCCTAAAAAAGCTGCTATAAAGGCATCATAACTATGTGTTTCCAAGGTAAGGCAGCACCCACCATTGCAGAGTTTTGTTCCATATAAATCGAACCCATCTTTTCAGCTATATCTTTTGTATAAAAATTCTAAATGAACTCATCAATTATCAAGGCAACCACCTATTTCGTTTTGATTGATGTGCAACAACTCCGAAAACCTTCTGCCATTAACATGTTTTGGTATCACGGGCTCTTCTTTGTGATGATTTTTACCCCTTAAAAGAACGATGAAGTTTTGAAAAAAAAAAATCCAATTAAAGTAACTATTTTGAAAAGGGATTATTTTATTTCAGAGTCACCACTTGGAATTGAGTTTTGGTGTTTCAAGCCACCTAATTGAAATCCCTAATAAAAAGAAAATTAACTCTATTTTTTATTGGTCTACGAAATAAAATTTTGGGTAAGGAATTTTGTTGACCGAGAAGAAGGTATCAGACACCACTCGAGTCCCGTGGTTTTAACACAGTCGCTTTATTGACTTATATTTGACTTGATTTAATTTTAAAATATATTATACGTATGAGCCTAGAAATTACTTATGTCCCACCTTCATGTTAAAATTTGTCTTATTTTATTAAAGAGTAAAAAAAACTATTTTAGCTATGATCTTGATAAACTCTGATGAAAGATCAAAATGGTGACCAAAGTTTGAATTTTTTTTTATACTATAAAAACAACAATAGGCTCAATTGAATATGCTCGAGCAATGACCGAATGGATTGGAAATCAAAACAAACAAAAAACTAGCTTTTCACGTTAACTTTAAAGTTTAGTAACATTCTTTTAAGCTTAAACTTCATGTCTTAGCATACTTCAATTATCAATAATCAATATATTTATTTTAAAACTCACAAATGCAGCAAATAATCAAATCATAGCAGCAGAGAAACTATATACATGCATTAATGATTAATCATTTAAATTCATACTCCAAAATAACAAAAAATAATTACGCATAAACGATACAAACACATGGTAAAATAAATTTCTAGTTTCTTCTCCTGTCTCTTTTATTTTTTGTGTTTTCTCTCTCATTGTAGTGTATCTACCTCTGTTTATTTACTTTTTACTTTCCTCTTTCGACAAAGAATCTCTAAATAGAATTCATATCTCCTTTCTCTCTTCTCATGAAGTGCAAATTAACTCCAATTTTTAAATCCATTTACAAGGTTACAAGGCGGCCAATTTTAATTCTGGCAGACCTAATGTCTTATTTGCTAATCATGAAACATTATTTAAGAACATTGAAAACACATATCTTAAATAACTCAACGTAAATGATCCAAACATACAATTTATATAGACTTTTTAAAACGAACAGGACAATGGTGAAAACGAACCTTCAAATTGCTTTCGACTAACAAAGGAAGGTAACGTACCGTCTACAAATTTCCAAAATCAGGTCCACGAACTCGAAACCGCGAACTATAATGGAACACTCTTTTCCCAAACTCTCAGATTTGCACTCTGCTTTCTAACTCTCTCTTTTTTTTAAAAAAATTTTTTATCACGTTTCTCCTGCTCAATTTCTATCTCTTTTGCTTATCAGTTTCTTTTTCTCATTCCCCTGTACTCGTTGTTGTTGCTTGAGTATATACAATATTGGATGTATAAATTTGTTGCAAGGGATAAGGGACGTGAGAGAGTGAAAGATTTTCTTCGTTGAGGTTTTTACGGTTGAAACTTGAAAGTGTGAAAAAGAAACGTGAGGGAGTAGGTAGTTTAGTTTAGGTTGACTTCTTTCTTTTCCTTTTTCCAATTTTCAGCTCTTTTTTTTTAATATTATAAATATATCAATTAATAGATAAAGTGTTAAATAATCAGATTAAGAAAACGGATAGTAATATATCAATTAATAGATAAAGTGTAAAATAATCAGATTAAGAATACTACAGATTATCAATTTTTACCTGTTAAAGTGCTTCCCGGGGTTGCATTTCTGTAGGCAAACTTGCAGGCCAAACGGATACTTTCAGAAGCATATCTGTAAAAACGAATTCCTCAAAATAGTGCATTGTTTTTATATATATGTAACGTATGAATATCTACACTTACGGGTCAGGACAAACCATCTCCTTGCAACTTTCCCAAGATGGAACATCATCGGACCATTCATCCTATATCCAGATACAAGTACATTAGTTACAAGTGATGACGGGAATACAGAGAATAGAAGAAATACAGGATGCACACAATGTTTTCTCTGGGTCTTGAGAAGCTAGTGAAATACACATACTCAAACTGAAAGGTTTTAATACCAAATTCAGGAGTTAGTGCTATCTATACATCCGAAACAAAAAAAAACCTAGCACGAAACTTGCAATGTCACATATTATTGAAGAAAGATTTTCTGCATAAGCTAGGAAATACAATTTGTTACATCTTGCTGGATTGGAAAGTGGAATCCATGTGAGGCAGATTCTGACTACGATTTCAGAGACTCAGTTTATGCTAAGAGCACAGTAATATTTTCTTTAAGAGAACAAAAGACAGTGAGATTCTTTCCAATGAGCACTGTGGCACTGGGATGATGAAATCCTCCCACAATATTCATGCATCAGTTAACAATTTCCAACATCACTTGAAGAATTGTAAAGTTCATATCTCAAAGAAATGGATATGTAATACTGTGTATGAAGAAATCAACTAAAACTTACAGTGATGTTTCTCAGGAGAGCTTGTATCATTAACATTATATCAGATTTGTAGTATGTCTTTAACGCAGATTCAATAATCATGGTATCCCATACCTGTAAAATTTAAGTCAAGAAGTTACAGTGACTGTTTCTAATAGATATCTGATTTGTGCGTGGCTCACATTAAATAATTTGATGTTTCAAAATACATCCCTTCTCTTGTACGCATACAGTTTAAGATGTGTATACTACTTCTCAAGTATTGTTTGACAGGTAAAAGATAAGAGGTAAACATGCTCAGAACTTGCCATTTGTTTTCAAAGTAGAGAAAAGTGAATACGTAATTTGAGAGTTTAAAGAAGGTATTATCTAAATATATTTCAAATGAGAAGGACTATAAAATTAGAGACATTTTGTATAATTAATGGTAACATGAAGTGAATAAGTCTGCTCGAAGATGTTACACTTCAACAATTTTGTTTAGTGATCCAAAAGAATGAGATCAGAATGAATGGAAACTCAAAAGAAACGCACAACCTACATGGTGCAAATTAGTCTTCCTCCTGTACCAACGAACTATTATACTGTTTCCACCCAGATCTCCAGTGAAACCAACATGAAGAGGCTGCACACAGAAAACAAAATAAGATAAAACTGAATTTACCTTCCAGGACTTCCATTTTCTTTTCCTAATCACCACTCAAATTTAGATAGTTAAGAAACATCAACAATATGCTGTACAAGCTTTGAATTTGATGAAGTCTGTCTCATGATCATATTTTTTTTTTATCAGTTATCCTGTCTTGTGATCATATTTCAGACAATCACACGACAGAATGCAAATATACAACTGGTTTAATAAAAGATAGTTGGTGGGAGACACACAAACACACACAAAGATAAACTTGTTGTGTGACCTACAGGGCTTGGAATTTTTTCCTTCAAAACTCAGGCTTATCAGTCACATGCTTCCCCAGACAAGCAACTTTTACAAGACCAGTAGATGATTGAAACAAGGTCTAAAACACCTGTTTGTGGAGGTTCTAATAAAAGTAGCTGGTCACTTGAGTACAAGGTTCAGGTGTCATTGAATGATGGAAGAACTTAATCTATTAAACTAGACTGGACCTTCCTAGTTCATGTCCAGCCAAGCACAATGCAGGTAATAAAAGAGCTCCTTTGGTAAGAGAAGCACAAAACTACAGAGGCAGAAGAGTTCCCCTGAAAAGAATATCAGCATATAATAGCATAGTCCTTGCAGGAGGAAATACCAATATTTAATTCTGGATTTCCATAACCAAAATAAATTTGAAGTGAGTGGGCTTCCAAAAAGGGGAGGGCATATATTTGGAGCATGGTACAACCACCCACTTAATCAGATTAGATCAGGAAAAGGAAGCATGCTACTCAGAAATGATGGCATTTCTAATGGTTCAATTGCATGTCCAAAGGACAACTCCCCATCATTTATGCATCAAGGTAGGCTGCCCCCTTAGGGTACGACCCTTCCCCAGGTGCAGGATGCTTCATGCACGCTGCCCTTTATTAATTTCTACACCAGAGGCGTAGCAGTATGGATGTTATTATTTAAGACTAAAAGAAACTTATTCTTTAATCAAGTATTTAGGATTAAAAGAAACTTATTGAAGTAGTTACAAACATTTATATGCGAACACATACATTTGTGTTTATTTACAGTTACATACACCACAGTTCCAGAAAAGGTGAGCTGACCTGATGTACGTCACCAACAAAATGAGACAAGAACATAAGTGCTTCAGTCAAGTTGTCTGTCACTAGAAATAATTAGTTCCAGTCCAATAAATGCATCAATAACACAGCGGGGCAGTCTTCCTCACATTTTTCTGAATTCAAATCATAATATCCCTGCGAAAGTTGCATTGAGTAGTTGTATATTGCTCCCGTAACACACCTGTCCTTGAGCCCATGCCCGTCATGGCAGTCTCCTATCAGAAAGTAGACCAAGGTCATTAATGGCTCAAAGCTAAGATACAAAAGTGCATTAAAAGATTCATCTTAAGATGCCATATCAGGGTTTATCGTCATAACAGAAAAAATGTCAACTATGAAACGCTGGATCAAGTGCAGCTACTTTGACTTCAGTGCACCAAGTAACAATAGGAAATGCAGACACGAGCTAGAAATATTTTACCGTATTTCTCTTTTCATTTGATACCCAGGGAGTAAACTTGATACCAAAATGAATAGCTAACATAAGTTTTCTATAGAAGCAATTATATGTAGTGTCACTTACGGCAATATTTGTAATTGCACAAGAAATCAGGTGTATCTACATAATGTAATGGAGAACTCCAGCGGTAGTGGTAGTGGCGCCGAACCTCATCAGGCCAGGAGCAGACAGCTGCAAGATCACCTTCGGCTTGATCTGGGAGTAATGCTTTGACTGCAGCCAAAGCATCTTCGGTTAGATATTCCTGAAAGACCCAAGAGATTCACATAAGCTTCCAAAAGAAGAGCTCGACCAATTTTTTATTTTTATTTTGTCAGTACTTTTCCATATGCTTGCTTCCACTCAAAGAAAAATATTAAAGACTTCACCTAATTTGATAAAATCTGTCAGAATCATAAATATGTCCACCATAAGAAGTTTCTGGGAATGTCTCCAAAGGATTTCAAGAATCTTCCTCCAGTACTAATATATAGATAGACACCTTAACTTGTCTTCAACTAACAACTAAACACTCCAATTTTGAGGATACACATCTAGACACCTCAGCTCGTTCCACTATGTCAGTTGAACACTCCACCTTACAGAATGATCATCCAGACACCTTCAAAATTTATGTGCCACATTAGCATTGGATGTCCACGAGACTCAATAGGGACGAGTTGAGGCGTTTGGATGTATGCTACTAAAGTTGAAGTGTTAACTTGCCATTTGACGCCATTTTTGAGTGCCTATCTATCTATGTATTATGCCTTCATCATTTGAAGTACACGAAGACTATCTATTTTAAAAACATAATGATTCGATGTAACTATATAATTGCCAGATCAAGTTACCTACTATGTAACGGATAGTACCGTGAGCTTCCAAGTAGTATGTCTGAGTATCCATCAACAACAGTGTAGTCCCAATTTCCTCTTTTATTTCTTTAGTACCCTAGTTTGTTAAGATGGTGTTTTCTACAATGTCCTGTTGTTCCAGATTACTACTACACTCTTTATATTCAGTTGTAGCCACAACTTTAAAGCATTAATGATTGTGAAGGAAAGTCTGTCTTTTTTTCTCTATTTTGCTATTTTCTTTTCTATATTTCCTTAAATCTTTGGTTTGGTAACTGAGCACTTGCTCATTCCATTTCGGGTTGGTTATCGAACAACTATACGCTACAATTCTGCAACAATGGATCCACACCCACAAAACCTCTATAAAAACTTCAGCCAATGCCAAATAGGAAATCAGATAACTAGTCAACGCAAATTCTTGCAAGCAAGTACATAAAGATTCAACCTTTATGAATAAACCCATAAAAATGGATCAGGATTAAACATCCCATTTATCCAAACATTCAATCTCCTCAAGAATTTACTCAGAAAATACATAGCTTAGCAGAGAATTAAAAAAAATACTTCATTTACCTCAGCAATTTTGCAGATAACATAATGTCCTTCTTTCCCCCAACCAAGAATTTTTTGAACCATCATCAAAACAACAGCTACTCTTACAAACCATTTGAGCTCAAATCCACCCATCTTTTCCTATCAAATTACACAACCTGTAAAAAAAAATATCAAGAAAATGATTCTGTGTAGTTTAAAGGTGCACATACAATACAAAAAGAAACAACATATTTTAAGAAAAATAAATTGTACCAGTTGCTAGGGGTTCTTTTGGTGGTTCAAGATTCAAGAATGACAAGATTTTTTGAGGTGGAATAAACCCTAGAAATGGTACTGAACTGAAGAGACAGAGATGTAGTATATTAACAAGAATCAAAAGTTGTTGAATTAAGAAACGCGGTAATTTCAAACTTCTATTATTTTCATACTAAGATAATGTGTATTTGGTAATCAATTTCAATACTATACTACACATGTCATTTTGGGTATGGTGAAAATAAAAGAAATCTAACCCAATCCTTTATTAGTACTTGGCAATTAGGTACACTAACCTAAGATTAAGGAAAAAAAATAGGGAAAAGGCATAAACCCCCCCCCCCCCTTCAACTTATAACGAAAAGTCAGTTACACACTTCAACTATTATGACGATCTATTACACACATTTACTACTTAAAAGTGAATTTATTTCCACCCTGAGACGTGTAACACCACTCTCACAGCATGTAGTGTATTACACTCGCTGCCACGTCATCGCCACGTCAAATTTTATAATTTCTTCTATTCTTTTTGTTTTGTTTTCTTTATTAATTAACTTTCTTTTTGTTAACTCTATTTTATACTAATTAATTATTAAAATTCTCTAATAGTTGTATCTTTTTTATAATCCCACTCACTTTATCTCTAATCTCATCGGAGAAATCATTCATTTGAATTTATACAAGAATTTTCTTTGTCTTCTCCGGCGAAGAACAACCAACCCATCACCACCATAAGTCCACCTCCACAACGCCATTTGTTCTTCTTTTTCGACGAACCATCAGCCACCAAACAACCACCACAAAACAGCCACTCAAAATCCAAATCAATCACCAACAAACACCAAACCAAACCCCCTTACCTTATCCCTTTGCGATTTTATTCTTTTGATTTGTTTTACAGGTGTGTCGGCAAGCTCAAAGCTTCAGCCATGGCTCCGATGAAGTTCCAAAGAGCTCCACACTTTCAGATCTGATTAACCAACAAATAATCTGAACAACCAACAACACCACTACTACACTCACGTCATTGTGAATATTTAAGGTTGTGATGAAAAATAAAAAGTTGTGATGAAAATTAAAGAATGAAGAAGAAGAGGGTAATGGGTGGGGATGGAAGATTTTGATTTTTTAATTCTTTTTTTATAGGTTAATGGGAGGGGAAATGAAGATTTTGATTTTTTTACTTCTTTTTTTAATTTTAATTTTTTCTGACGCGCCAGTTTTTTATTTATTTTTTATTTTTTTGCCACGTCAGTTTTAGGGAGTAAATAAATTCACTTTTAAGTAGTAAAGGTGTGTAATAGGTCGTCATAATAGTTAAAGTGTGTAACTGATTTTTCGATACAAGTTGAAGGGGGAATTTATGCCTTTTCCCAAAAAAATATCATGTGATATATGAATCGTGTCATGTTTATATAATTGCTTAAAGAGACGTATTAAACAATTTTTCACTCCCCTTATAATCCATTATTAGTATTTTATTAACATACTTTGTTGTACTTTGGGTAAACCCCACTGTGTAATAACTTGCAAAGGGAACTAAACCGCACTAGGCAAGTCCTATGCGAGAGACTAGACTCAAAAGGCATTGAGGGGATCGATTCAGGGTCATCTCCGTGTGGATAACCACCCTTCAAATCAATTGAGTCATCCCGAAGGATAGTTTCACATGTTGTATAGTTTAATTGAGTAACCAGCAGGGGTTAATTAGGGGCTCATAATTGTAGATATATGATTAGTTTCAGACCCTCAAATCATTTGAAATTGAATAAAAATCCTCAATTGGAAAAACAAGTAATCAGTGTCTACTAATCTCTAATAAGTTTTAGAATGCTCCTTTAGTTATCAAGAATCAAATTTTGTCATTATTCAAACCAAAGCAAACTAGATTTCAACATAGATAAACAAGGGAGATTTATGAGAACAAACAATATATGCTAATACAAGCTGCTACTATATGGAATTGAACTTATTATTTTCTCTCAGCAACCTTTTTTCCAGAAGTGAAAACAGTACAGGAGTTGCAATCAGCTGATAGAAGTGAACTAGTCTTGTACTTGTCATCACCACCAACAACCGCCATATCGACCCCTGACTTGGCTGGATTCTTGAAACTTGGCTGGTAAGTCCTGCCAAGAATGCCTTCAACTTTTGGAGACAAATCAAGCAACCTGAACTGCACTTCTAAGTGAGCAAAGCTATCATTTTTAGGTATACCATAACTATGTATCGCGTCTTCTTCTTCTGTCACAGGAACAACATTGGCTGAGATTTCCACTATTTCTTGAATTGTAACTCTTATACTGTTTGTTGCTGAGGTCCTTTCCAGTTCAAGATTTTGGTCAGGGGAATTCCATACCGATGAGTGGCCTAATGGAACACTTAAACTCATCCCATTATAAGTGAATTTCAAATGATCAGCTTCTTGATCCCAATTTTCTGCCTTGGTTGCTTCAAGTGTGAAGTTATGTGAGCCAAACATGAGGCCTATAGCTTGAATCCATGTGAAATC
>JAJOOR010006496.1:0-25535 GCA_036250505.1 Solanum acaule
TAGCTGTGTTGGTACTTAACGCATATACCCCCCCCCCCCCCCCCGAGTATAGTTGATGTAGGCTGTGATTGTACAAAATTGTCATTCTCATGATAAGTGAATGATTTCAAAAGTGAAAAACAGATTTTAGAACAACAAAAGCCTTTGTGCTTCATCAACAATTATTAAGTGCTGGCTCATTACCTTTGTTTGCCGTGATGGACCATTTCCAATAGTCAATTGACAAAAAGCATTAGTTCCTCCCATCACCTGCTTTAAATTGTTTGCACGCTTGATTGTGACTGTCAAACAACCTGGTAAGCAATGCAACAGACTGTCTGCTCTATCATGGAAACTTGGAGGGCAAGTCTTCATTAGCATCTGCAATACTGGAATTGCTTCAGCTGCAACCACTGCTTGTGAGTTTGACACATCCATTGGCATGGTTGACCATGATTGCTTGAGTAAGCATAGTGTAGTCAATACTGAATCCTGTGCAGCCTCACTACCAGACTTCAATGCTGCCACCAGATGAGGGATACAAAGCGTAGCAGCATCAGTAACATGGAGCTTGGGAAAATTAGAAAATATAACATGAATGGTCCGCAGAATCTCCTCACTAGCAGTTGCCTTGTTCCACAATTCCTTATCAAGTGCAGCTGCATTTCAAGGAATTTTAAAGTGTTTTTAGCAAATAAGAGGAAAAGGAAATACTTGTACTACAGTCATGACATGAAGAAGGAACAAAAAAGAGATGAGAACAAAAGGCATGCAACAAAGATTTAGGATTTGGTTAGCTTAAGACATTAGATCATGGAAAATTTGAGTTTCGAATTCATAGATCAGAAAGACTAATAGCTGCATTGGAGCGCTACAAGCAAAATTAGACAACGAAAGAATAAGCATCGGGTAACGGTTTGACATCTTGTTACTTAATATGGTTATTTTATTTTTATTTTTTATAAGTAGGTTTGTTTTATTTAATGGCATTAGGTCTTATGTCTACCAATAGTGCACTTATGTTTTTCCTTTTGTCAGCTGTCCAATTCTTTGAAGCACTATCTTTAGCTTACAGATCTAGTTTAGGAAAATGGCTCTGAATCTGTAGCTTTCAATTAAGTGCTAGCTTCTAAAATGACTGGAAAGCTATAGCTTTCAATTTATTGTTTCAAGACTTTACCCTACTTCAACTTGTGGGGACATAAAAATCAAAATGTAAAAAGAAAAATAATTGCAGCATAAACTTTCCAAGGGTAAAATATTGGAACAGAGATTTACATCTGAAGACTCCTTTTCTGGGTTTTTAGCAGATTGACATTATTTTCGTGTAGGCTTTGGATGGTTCATGTATATTTCCATAAAAGCTCTTCACCAGATGTAGGTGCTTCATCGTCATCGCACTTCCAAAAATTAAAAATCAAAAAAAGTACTCCCTTTGTCCCAATTCATGTGGCACACTTTCCTATTTAGTTTGTTCCAAAAAGAATGTCACCTTTAGAAAAAATTGAACTTCAAAATTGTCATTTATTTTTATAGCCATACAAATGTCTAAGGCTAGTCTTACATACAATTTAACTTCAAAAATCTTTTACCCTTAATGAGATGATTATAGCCACACAAATGTCTAAGACTCATTTTACATCACAAGTTTCAAAAGTCTTGCTTTCCCTTTAAATTTGTGACGAGTAAAAACATGAACATAAATTGGAGGGGGGGGCTACTTAACAAGCAAGTTACCTGTCAAAGATCTGATAAGCTCGTTTGATACATATTCTTGAAGCGTGTGATTTGAGAATAAAAACCTTACGAGCAGAGATGCTTGTACTACAATTTCTGAATTAGGGGCTATAAGCAGTTCTTGAACCATTAAAATTCCACCTGCGTCTGCAACAGCTCTCCTGTTTGTTCTACTGCTCATTACAAAATTTTGCAATGCACAAATTGCCACCATTTGCATTTCTTCTGTTGGTTCATCTTCAAGTAAGCTTATCAGAGCTCGACAGGCTGAGACAGAATCACTCGATCTAGCTAGTCCTTCATGCTGGGAGAGATCACCAAGAGAAAGAGCTGCAAGAAGCCTACCAGATTGCGATCTAGACTGTGGATCCAACAAATATTGTGCCAGAGGAGCAATTGCATACTTAGATACCTTCAGCTGTCGTACCCTGACATTGTTGAAAAGGGCTTCAAGTAATCTTCCCGATGCTTCTTCACACTGGTGAGATCTTAGCAGATCCAGAAGGGCATCAACTGCGCCTGCTTCAGCCATCAGTTCCGCACATGAAATATCGGCCTTTTCATGAACTATAAGTGCATCTAGTGCAAGAGTAATGGTGGTCTCGACTGTTGAACGCAGCATCTTTACAAGAACCACCAGGGGAACTTTGAAGTAGTAATCAGAGTTAGAGCATAGGACATTGCAGAGAACCATAGCTGCTGACTCCCACAATGCAGGCGGTACAGGGTCGTCTTGAACAATAACCTTTGCAAGCTCAAAAATACCGCCAGCATCAGCAACTGCTTTTGGCCAGCTTAATGAGATATTTTCCAAAGCTTTAATTGCCGTCTGTTGCAAGTTCAAAATACCAATGCCTGCTAGCTGCACAAGAGGCACTACAGCATTTTTTGTAGTTATATCCTGCTTAAAATGCTCTTGTGCAAGGAGGTGAGATAACAATTCGGTTCCAAGTTGCTGGATATCTTGAGATGGAGATTCAAGAAAGGAAATCAGAGGCTCAATTACCTGGCTAGGAGAAAGATTCAGAGTTGAAAGACTTTGTGGCTTCTCTAGAATATTTACAAGAGTCTGCAAAGCACTGTGCTGTCCCCACAGTCCAATATCTGACCGTAGTAAAACCATAAAGAGAGGTTCTACAATTTTTGCAGCAGATGTGCTTTTCGAAATAGCACTACTATTTGTCAATATGCGGAAGAGTTCTGCAATAGTGGAGCATAGGGAACTGGATGCAGTTGGGAGCAGCTCAAGGCAATTTTCTATTATGCCTGCTTTGACCATATCCATCTTGCGGGGAGTTCGGTCTTTACCCAACTTAATAAGTGCACAAATACTCGCGTCGCTGAGCCGGTGGTTTGAGCTACAAATCAGATGAACCAGAAGATCAACAGGATCATAAGCTGATGCAAGCTCCACCAGCTGCTCATCATCCAACAAGCTCTCAAAAGCACAAACTGCTGATTCCACAGCCCGTTCTGCATCAGATTGCATTAGCATTACTAGGGGATCTACAAATTCAGAAGCAATTGGCAATGCTCTGATTTTTGGATCACCAAAAAGTACAAAGCATAACTCGGCAGCATCACTTTTCAGTTCCAATGGAGAAGCTGAAGAAAGAATCTTATGTAAACTCTTAAGGGGATTCCTTTCTAGATCAGCCATCAGTGATGCTTTTGAATCACTTTCCGATGTCAACTTAACCAAGGCGCTAAGAGCAACTTTCTTTTCACTTTCTAATGCAGCATCAAGCATGTCAACTAATGGCTGAATGGCTTGAATTGATGTTTCAGAATCTCGGATGTTCTCAGCATCAAAAAGTTCATTTAAAGCCCTAGCAGCACTCAGCCTTGCATTTCTTGACCCCAAATGAAGAACAGCAATCAGTTGTATCGTGCAACTAACTGCTGCTTCATGCTGGAGAAGATCGGAATTGCTGAAGAGTATTCTCAGTAGCTCACAAATAGTTGCCTCAGTCAAGTCTTGAGGACTCAAAGATAGGTACTTCGTTAGAGCCTCCAGCGCCCCAGCTTCAGCCATGATTAATTTGTTTGCATCGTTACCATCTGCAATTTGTATCAAGAGACACACAGCCAATGGAGGTGCACCTGGTCTATCAGGCAGTGGTTTTAACAGATCTACCAGTAGAGGGATAGTCTTGCGCACAGTTGAACCAACTCTCACATCATCAATTTCAAAAAGATATTCCAGGGCAACCTGATCAGGGTTTCTTACCAATAAAAATTCTTCAGAGAGAGAAACAAGATTCGGCATATCGATTTCAATGTGACCAATCAAGCTCACTAAACCAGCAATTGCACCTGAATTCGCAATAGTAAGATTTATTCCCTTGTCCCTCTGACGAACAAGACTAGCTATTGCCTGAGCAGCAAAAAATCGATCAATCATTTCATCAGATTTCAGAAGATGTGCAAGCAAGGGTATAAAACGCATGGATGTTGGAGAGGATACTAGATTGGCATCTTGGAATAAAATAGCCAAAAGCAAAGCACTGATCCACATGCCCTCTGCATCTTCAAACTCTGCCTGCCATAACAAATTTTTCTTCAGTTCACTTGACCAGATAAAAACTTCAAAAAGAGCATGTGAACCTTCATCACTTCTGATGATTGGACTCAACAAAGGTGACAATGAATCAGTTACTTGCTTATCAACCTTTTGTTTAATTTGTTAATTATTTTTTCATTAATTTCATCTCAGTTGCCAAAGTTGAGAGGGTAAACTTGCATATTCAGGTACTCGGAAAAAATTCCATTTAGCAACTCAAGTGGTTTCTATCAAGAGCTAGCACATGGCAAGACAAAGAGAAATCAGTATAACAGAAGATGAGACATGACACTTCAAATGCATTAGTTTTTATCATGATGCAAAAACATGAAGACATAAATGTTGGCCCTAATCCAGAAGTATGTAATTGATACAGATGATACCTCACAGCCTTGCGAATTCGTTATTATGGGTAGTTCCTACAAAGGATCGGACTAATGACATATACAATACTCAGATTCTCGACGTAGATGCTACATAGTTGGTTAAGTCAGGTAAATGAAACATTCAACAGTTTTAAATAGTTTTACAATAGCATCCATCAGGTGCGCAATCAACAACATACCCAGTGTATTCCACAAGTGGGGTTTAGGGAGGGTAGTGTGTACGCACTACGCAGTCTTACCCCTACCTTGTGAAGGTAGAGAGGCTGTTTCCGACAGACTTTCCGCTCCATCAGGTATTCAATCAGTCTACATTAAACCGCACAAAGAATAATAACCTGAACCAAGGTCCAAAAACCAAAAGTACTAAATAAAATTAGCCAATCAACACTTATATGGTTCCAAGTTGAAATCAAATTTGGTTCTTAAAGAAGAGGCCTGCAGCACAAAGACAAAGTGAGAATTATACAATGTCTACCTGTAGATTGTAAGTGTGTCTTGCAAGCTTGTCAGCAAGAGCCTCAAGTCCCCCCGCTTCCTGAACAGTGGACTTGCTATTTATATGAAATGATGAAATTATTGATAGCAGCCAAAGGGCAACAGTACCACCCAAGACCATTGCTGGATCTGGAACCTCAAACTCATTTCCTTCCCCAAATGGAGTTCTTTCTGTGAAACCCCTAGGAGTTCTGACTTCAATTTCTAGAGAAGAACAGTTAGAGTTCTTCTTCATCATATCAACTAATGCATATATAAGAGGTTTCAAGTACCCAGATGCATAAAGTGCATCCATTGACTGAACTTTGTGTTCCTTGGCAGCACAAATAACCAATGCTGTCCCACCAACACTTACTTCTAGGCTGCTAGAGTTCATTATTCTATCAGCCAATGCACCTATTGACCTGGATCTCGACATTAACAGGTCACCTAGCACAACTGGTTGATCTCCACAGAGCCTGGATAGAATTTCTATTGCTTTATCTTGTACCACTGGAGATCCCTCACATAGGCAATGTATAAGAGGCTCTAAACTAGATGGAACTTCAACAAGGGTAGACCAGGGGTTGTATGTCGAATGTGTGCCTTGCTTTGCCCTAGCAAGAAGTGCAATAACATCTAAGGCGTCTGCAGCATCAGTTCCATCTGCACTCATTGCTTTTAAGGATTCTGCAATAGCGAGAACAGCAAATCGACACTGAGCAGTTCCCGTCAGTACATCTCCCACTGGAAAATGCCTCAATACTTGATGAAAGCCACGTGATGCATTTTTCTTACCTTCTAATGATCCTTCTCCTAGAACTCGGGTAAAAGCTGAAACAATATCTTCAGCCAGCGCTTCCGCAGCTATCTCTGGATCAGACAACAGATTGGCTAAAGCAGCCATTGCAGTCTCTGCAGAATCAATAGATGCAGTTTTAGCCAACTTAATCAGTGGTCTTACATCTCCTTCAGCAATATAAAGCATCTTATTTGTAGATTTTTCTTTTGTTGGACGGGACAAAGCACCCAAGGCTCGAGCTGACTGTGTTGCAACAACTGGAGTTTTGCTAGTCAAAAGCTTCTTGAAAGGATTAACCACTTCATCCACTGCGAGGCTGTCACAAATATCATGCCGACTGCTGAATAGGTCTGCCAAGACAGAGGCAGCATATTCTTGAGTCTTTTCATTTGACGAATTCAGAGCTAGGACAAGTGATTTTAGCCCTTCGTTAGCAGCAGCCCCTTTATGTACAAGGTCACTCTGAGATGCCATGGTAAGCACATGACCTAACACCTTAATTACATGGGCCTTTGAGCTTGGTGAATCTCCCTTCAGCAACAGTAGCAATTGATTTATAGTAGCCGAGTCAGCAGTAGTGACTAGTTTTGTTAGGGATCTAGCTGATGCTTCTTGTCCCTTTGGTCCACCATTTTTTAGAAGCCACAAGAACGAGTGTATAGCTCCAGCACTTTCAACACAGGCACGAATGTCTTCACTATGGCAGCACAGGTTATACATAACATGTGCTGCATCTTCCTTAGCCTTCTGAGACCCCGTTTCTAGTAACTGAACAAGTGGCGGAATCCCACCAGCAGCAGTGATTGCCCACTTGCTGTCATCAACTTGGTCAGTTAGGATTGCAAACATCTCAACAGCATACTCTTGATGTTGTTCACTGGATAACCCCAGCAGTGATATCAGTAACTGAATTCCTTCTCTCTTTCCAATTGCATCCCAGATACTCACTCCATCACAACATAACTGTATTAAAGAGAGTATCAGATACTCTTGTGCATCACCACTGGCCATTGTTATAAGGCCCGTAAGAACCTTCTTAGATTCTGATTGGTGGACGAGATTTGACAGATGAGCATTGCCATAAAGACTTGCCATTGCCTCAAGGAGACGTTCCTGGACCAACTTATTATCCCGCGGCTTTAGAAGCATTATTAGAATATTCTCAACCTTTGTTGCGTCAAAACGTTCTTCTGCATTGAGCTCAAAGATCATAAGAGCATAAGCAAGAGCTCCAATTATATCAGCAACAGGAGCAGTTAATCTTGGGGACTGAGAAAGTTCACCAAGATACAGCACGAGGGCACACATTCCACCGCATATATTGGATAAAGCTTGTATCGCATGCCACTGCAGAAGCTCTCCTCCTTCGCCTTGCATACATTCTTTGGATGGAGCTACGACAGCCCCTGTGAGAATTGGCACACCTTGTGAGTCAACAACAGCTTTCTTTGCTTTGGTTGATTTGAGAGAAAGAACCTCTAGAGCCTCAGCTGCACTGGCACGAACACACACATCATTTTTCTGATGTAAGAGGCCTAGAAGAGCTTTGATTGCTCCAGAATCAATTATTTTGGGAATGCTGTCACTGAGTGCCAACATTACTCGGGCCAACAGCGAAGCTGCATTTGATTGAGCTGCAGCATTATCAGAAGAAAGAAGTCCTAAAATAATGTCAACTCCACCACCCTCAAGTGTTGCCTTCCAATATCCATCTTTATCACCACAGAGATTTCTCAAGGCCCCAGTCACAAATCCTTCTACTGTTTTATCCTGCTTCTGCTTTGGGTTAAGTTGCTCCCACAAAGTTGGTACTACACCCTCAGTAACAAATATTTTAGTGCCAATAGGATCATCTGAAAGGCCACTAGATGACACTTGAAAAATTGCTTCTGCAGCTGCCTTCCTTGCTTCAGTGGAATCTGACTTTAAAACTGAAAGTAGAGGTGGAATACATCCACCTAGAAGAACCTTCAACCTTAAGTCTTCATCTTTACATAATATAGATAAGGTTGCAGCAACATTTACTTTTGCCAAAGGAGTGCCATTTCTGAGAATGAATATGAATAATGGCATTGCTTGGCCATGTGAACAAATAAGACCTCGTGCTTCCTTTCTTGCTTTGGCTATGCCGAGCAAGCGTGCTGTAGTAAGTTCTTTTTCATGTGGGGAAGATTTATTTGCATGCAGCTGCTCAATAAGTTGAGCAACCGTTGACATTGTCTTTTCTTGATCATCCATTTCAGCAGTTCCATTGGCCTCACTGGAAGTAAAAATAACATCTTTTATTGTCAATATAAATCATAGTATGCCTCATAAATTGATGAAAAACATAAGGGACAAAGTTAAAGCAAGCAATGTGGAAATGATTTCTGTCTTAAGACAATTAATAAAAGGTAACAAAGAAGTGATTGTATATGCCCAATAAACCCTGGTCCTCCAAGTGTTCTGTGTATGGAAAAAATAAAAGATAGACGAATCAGCAAAGCTCAGCCACCAGGAAGTAAAATTCTCTACTTAACTTCAAGCAAAAATATAAAAGAATTGTTCTGGAACAAATTCTCTGATTAGTTAATGTGTTGGTACACATTTTAAACTAACCCAAGTAGCACATTTACATATCTTACATTCACATGAAAGGGGAGTAACAGACCTGTTCTTCTGAGAAGAGAATGAAACCTTCCTGACCCTCAGTTCAGGGGAAGCAGATTTTGACATTGGCAACAACGCTCCACTTTGAAATTCTTCTTGCTTCCTACAGAATGTAACTACCTTACATTAGTATAGCATTCAGGTTTACTTGATCAATGAAACCACAACCATAAATCAAAGGGAAAAATCATTGAAGAAAGGGACAACGTGGATAAATTTGCTCCCTGATATGCTTCACTTTGACAAAAAAATTCCATTTTAGACCAAACCCACTTCACAAACTTAATCTTCAATAGGAGGGGGTATTTACCGTGGCCGAAAAATTTCCCCCAGTGCTGCCAAATTCAGCTCCTGTGTTGCTCTCCTAGGTTAAACTTTAACAATTTACAAGCTGGAAAAACCCCATTTTTCACATAGCTGGACAAAATTTGTACCAATTGTAAAATTCGCCAAAAAATTCTGCATAAACCCCCAAAAAATAATCAAAATCATACCCAGATCTCCATTAATAACCTATACATGCAGGTGAGTGAGACTTATACATACATTACATTATTATATACACAAACCACATGCATATAATTTGGAGAATAACCAAATTGAAAAAAATAAATATGAATTAATAAAAACCATTTAAAAACTGTAAAAACAACAAATATACAGAGATCGAATCAGAAGGAAACATTGCAGAATATTAAACGACGAATGTCTGTATACATTACCCACGATACGTCAAAGTAATAACAATATTTTATTCATTTGAAAACTAATTTACAGAAAAATAAATATTAAATTAAAATAAGTTCCAAAAAATTGTACCTTTTGTGTGAAATTTTAACAGTTTCTGCAGAAGAAGAACATCATCATCAATGGAGGGAGACAAGCAGGTGTAGAGAGAGAAATAGAACAAGAGAGAGAGACTGAAGTCTAATTTGACTCTTTCTTTGCTTCATTTCTCCTGAAATGATTTGACACTTATTTATTTTTTTCAGCACACCACTAGTATGGGTTAATTAAAAAAAATATTTTCATTGTCGCATTTTACGTGGCAACTTTTTCTTTTTCGTTTATCTCAAAAGAATGTGATCTTATTATAATTAGAAACAATTTTATTTTAAAACTCCCCTTTTATCCTACTGAAATGATTTGATTTATGACTATACAAATATCTGAGATTCTTTAAAACTTCAAGTTTCAAAAAAATTCATTTCTTTCTTAAATATTGTGTTAAGTTAAATGGTGTAACATAAAATGAGACAGAAGATATAACAAGTTTAATTTTACTAACTTATGTGAATATAGTAGGACATTCATGATTTGTTGTATTTTTTAAATTTAGAAGAAAAAAATAGGTTCATGTTCAAAAAGCTAGTAATAAATATTGGCATGATATGTAAATATATATCTTTTAACTTGGTTTCAGTTCACATTTATGTCCTTCAACTTTTGGTATGCACAAGTAAACACTTAAACTTGTATAAAGTTGAACAAATAGACACACACGTCTTATGTGGCATCCTACATGACAATTTGCGTTATATATAGTGTCCTACATGTATTATGTCACGTAGGTTTCATGTGTCTACTTGATCAAATTTATACAAATTTAAGCGTCTATTTGTGCACACCCAAAGTTGGAGGGCATATATGGAAAATGAGATCAACATAAAGGGCACATTTATGATTTATCAATGAGCTCATTTAAGTGAATAAAAAAGAATTTTAGTAGCTCAGTTGTTGACTACTGAATTGTGTTAATGAAATTTGATTTCTCATTGTAATTTCTTCTCCATTTTCTCTTTCGAATCATAATAGAAAATTAAAGAGTTTCCGATCTATCTAAAAGAAATTTTAAAAAAAACATTTAATCTTTGATCAAATTTTCATCCAATTATTTCTACAAAGATTAAAAAAGGAAAATAAATAAGATATTTAAAATATTAAAGTTTATTAAATAGTGTGTTCATTTTCGTCTTGTTTAACCTAGCATTTTTTTTAGTTGTGTTGGTTTTATTAAGGAAAAGTATAGGGAGTACTAATAAAGTGAAATATTAATTCAGTGACGGAGTGACCTAGATATATAAACATAGGTCCGATAATCAAAGAAAATAAATACTGATTTATTAATTTATGCTCAGAATTTAAAGTTACTTTTTAATTTAAAGCATGATTTTTTTATGCAAAATGTTAACCGATAATTTTATCCTTCAAAGTATATTATGTATTTGGTAAAATACAATTAATGTCTATATAAAAAATATTTTAAAAGATTATATATATTTATATAACTAAATTTATATTAGTTTAAATCGTAATATTAATGAACTTGACAAATTTTCAAAATTAAAATTAACTAACAATTTCAATTTATTTTATCAAGAATATTCTGAGCGATAATTATAATTAGTTCTGACCAACTGGGACCGAACCTTTCTATCTTCTTCTTTCTCTTTTTGGGAAAATTTGAACACTCTTATCGTCGCGTCGAAGGATGTGTTTAGAGGTGTCAAACATGAGTCTTACTATAGGTAACCCACTCAATTTTCTCAGAATTTTAAGGGTTGGATTCAAGATAATTTGAATTGGGTTCAATCTCCAACCATTCAAGATTGAGTTCAATTTAATCTCCCATTTCAATCCATCTTAAAATCATTATTTGCATTAATATAATGTATGTTCCTATATTAAAGGTATGAATTACCATCTATTTTACATTTTTTAGGATTCATCTATCCGTTTGTAACTTCTATTTTTAAATTTTCTTGAAATTCAAATTGTGGTTATAAAAGTCAAATAACAATATGTAAAATTATTGAGATTAAGCGGGTGAAATTGGGCGGGTCATGGCCCAACCCAAGTTTTAGCCCATTTGAATTCAACCCATTTGAGCCCAAAGTAAACTTCGGCGGGTCAAGACCTAACACAATTTCTATTTTAACTCATTCTAATATCTTTAATTTCGACACAATCCACTCATTTAACACCCCTAAGTTTGCTTGTTTAAAAAGTGTTCAAAATTATATATATCAATAAGTAATAGAATTTAACCTGCAGGCTGCATATATAATATAATTTTTCGACAAGGGTGCTCAACTCAACAATGGCAATAGAAAATGACTAAAGGAAGTTCAATACAAACACAAGTTTTAAAGCAAGTTTATATGGAACATGTTCATGCCATTTGGTCAAAGAGGAACACCAGAGTATTTTAACAGAAAGAGCAATAGCATGCATTTTCAATGTTAGAGGTTTTAATATAGGGAGCTCTTTAATATATTCCTTTTTTTTTGACATATACAAATTGAATAATAATAACATACTTAGTATAATTGTAAAAGTGATGTCTGGAAAGAGTAGGATATATACTTAGACCTTATATAGTAAGAATGTAAATAATGGAATTTTTCAATGAAAAAATATAATATAAAGTTAGAATAATGAAATCTAGTTCAAAATTTTGAGAAGTTGATCATATAATGTGAAATGGTATTGCGCTGAATTTGATAAGTTAATATTATTATATTAAAATAGTATTCACTTGTTATAGTGCTTGAAGTTTAAAGAAAATACCAAACAGTAGTAAAATCAAGATTTTCATTAAGGGTTCAAATTACGGAAAAAAATAAACACAAGAAGTAGCCAAGGGAGTTTAATATCAATTATATATACATAAAAAAATAATTTTACTTATGTATAGATAGCCCATGCATTGGCTCTGCCTCTTTAATCAAAAGGCAAATTTAACTTTTTTTTAAGCAAATAATAATAGATTTTACATAATGCATAAGTTTTAACCGTTTGAGAGACTTCAAAATATTCAATAAAAAGAAGTTTGGATTGAAACATAGTTCCCACTTGAGAGTCTCATCTGATCGATAGTAACCCTCCCTTGCTTGGAGAAAATATGTTGGTTTAGAGTTGAGTGTGTATAAATAGGCAATTAAATTTATATAAAGTTGAACAAGCAACACACATATTCTATGTTGTCTAATACACGTAAGACATCACATATGACACAAATTTTCATATAGGACTCTGGTTCGAAAGGACCAGGAAAGATCAGTTGTTCGCTCTTCTTCAAGGAGTGAGGGTGCAAAAGAAAGTAATGACATCGTACTGTTCCCCTACCCTATAAAGGGTAATGTGATTAACTTGCTTGAACGAATCCGCTCTCTTTGCTATGAACAAGAGGAAACTTTGCAGATGAAGCAGGCGACAGGTAAATATTGCATATGTCTACTTTGTTCAATTTTGTACAAATATAAATATCTACTTGTTCTCATTTAAAATTGTAGGGCATATGTTACGCCCAAATTACGAGACCATGTGGTCCAACTACTCTAATTTAACTAGATAGATGAATCCTTACCACCTTTTACAATTTAATATAAAAATATTTGAATCCCAAACATCTCCATCGACAAGGTAAACACAAACAAGAAATTTCCTTTCAAAAACCATACAAAATACCTATTCTAGACAAGTGCAAAAATTTCAAATCGAGTACAATCAGAATATAAAATAAATAATATAAAAAAAATCGACATAATTTTCACTTGAGGATATTAAAGTAGATAGAAGTTGATGATAAATAATTATTATCCCATAATTCAAACAATATATTGCAATCAATTCTGTCATGAATCTTCTATATGAGTTCATGAAAATTGAATCAATGACTAACCAAGTTGTAAGATCTTTACTTCATTTCCTTTCCTTTAATTTTTCCTTGTTCTTTTAAAAACTCATTTTATAGAAATTAAATTCATTTTATAGAAATTAAAAGTGATACTAAAGTTTCTAAGATTTACTCTTTCCTTTTTCAAATTCTAATTTTTTTTCTTATTTGGAGCATTCTATCAAGGCAAGTATGTGGCAAGATCCATTTAGTTAGTTTTTCTATGGAAAGAAAAGTGGAAAATGTTCTTTTGTGTTCACGTGATGCTAATTACTTACTTATTTTCTTTGATTATATATTGACACTAGCTCACCATTGATGACATTGGATTTGAGACATTGGATATTTGATAAAGGACTCTTCATAGCTTGGAACTCTCTAAAGAACCTAAAATTGGATACCGTAGAGTTATACAATGAAGATATTGTGAACTTACTATCCAGATAGTCTGACATTAAAAACTCTGAAGTCGTTATTATTTTTTGAAGTTTTTTTTTTCATGTTAAAATTACTTCTTCAAATATAACAAGACTAATATTAGCAAGCCATGTGAAGCATGGAAATGTGGAGTCTTTCGAAATTTGTTCTCATTTCTAAAGACTTCTCGTTTCCAGATTCAAATGAACTGAGAACATCAGTCTATTTAAATTTGGAGAAGTAATTACTATATGATAAAAAAAAATCAAAGAATAATAATAACTCCAAAGTTTCTAATGTAGGATAACGTGACAGCAAATTCACACTATCATCATTGTATAATTCAATTGTATCTAACATTAGGCTCTTTATAGGGGTTCCAAGTTATGATGTCCTTTATTAAATACCTAATGTCTAAAATCCAATGCAATCTATGACAAGTTAGTGTATAGAGCCAGAAGAAATGTATGTGATATCAACATCAAGTGAACACAAAAAATCAAAACTAATCCAATGGATCTTACCACATCCTTACCTTGACAGAATACTCAAAATAGTATAAAAAAATTAAATTTGAAGAAAAAAGAGTAAAATTTAGAAATTTTAGTTTCACTTTTAACTTCAAAAATCAACCTAATTTCTATAAAATCAGATTCTAAAACTGAAAACATGGAAGCGGTCACTATACTGGGGGCAAGACATGACCGCGACTTAAGAAAAAAGTACTCTTGAAAAGACTAAAGGAACGGGGGAATGACTACCTGTAATAAAGCACAGGCTAATGCGAGCCGACCAGAAGAAGCAAGGCTTAGATTACCATATCCTGGACACACCTAGAGATGGAGAGCAAATCAGGATGGATATATATCAATTTTTCTTAATATTGTGTTACATTTGTAAACAAACTTAGATAATTTAGATACCTTAATCTTTGACAACAAAGAGTATGTTGGTAGAAATTAAGAGTCCATACAATAATAGTGGTTGTATAACCTATGCAAATCAATTTTTACTTCCTTACAAAAGTAAGATATTAAAAAGTACATGGATCTAATAACATAATCAATTAAAAAAATGGAGAAAATTAAAGGAAAAACAATGAATTAAAGATCTTACAACATGAATACTCATTGATTCAATTGAATTGCAACATCTTCAATCATCCTGAGTTGAAAATATGGCATGAGACTCTTAATGGAAAGTAAATCTGATTTAATTCCAAAATATGGCAAAAATATCAATTAGTTTCCAAGTGATTAGAAGCCACTTAATGGAAAGTATATCCTACTGTGGATTTGTGAAGTAATTAAATCAAGAAAATAATTATACATCTTAAAAGTTGATTCTTATAGACATCTTGTGATTTTTTAAATTTTAAAAATATATTTTAAATTATTTTATTACCTCTCTATTTATAATCTTTTATGTGATTTAAAGCCTATGTTATTCAAAATAATAATAATTTGGAAAGTAGAATTATATTGGTTTAAAGACATTTTATTTATTTTTTTGGATGCGTGAGGTTGATGAAAAATTGGCAAATCAACTTTCAAGTGGAGTTTTAGAAATACCACATATATTTTACCCCAATGTTGTATTTTCTTATGTCTTCTTTTAATACAATAACATTTATTCCAATTATATGCTTGTCTGAAAAAAAAAGTTTGTAAAAGAAATACCTAGAACTCTATTATTTTCTTACAAATAAACTTTTTAGCCAAAATAATGAATGTTCAATTGTGTATTTCTTTTCACTTCATGTATTTAGATATAACGATTTCATGTGAAACTCAATTGCATGTAGCCAAATAAAAAAATAGCCTTAATAATAGGGGTGGGCGTTCGGTTCTTCGGTTCGGTTTAATCAAATTTCGGTTCTGTTCTTTGGTATTCGGTTTTAGAAAAGTGTGCACTATATTTCAAACCAAACTAGATCGGTTCGGTTTTTTCTACTTCGGTTTGGTTTAGTTCAGTGTTTTTAAATCGGTTTTTCGATGTCAACAAAAATAAAGAGAGAATATGATAAAGTAACAATTGTTATTTACTTTCACACTTCAAACTTCAAAGTAACAACTAACCGTCTAACAATAAAAGGTAAGAACATCAATTTGTTGTTCTCACTTCAAAGTAACAACATAAAATGATAAAATCATAAAGTAGAAAGTAGAAACACCAAGTTGCTGCTCAAACTTGAATTAAATTGAGTTTTGTTTAGTTTAAACTTTAGGTCTTTAGGGTTTACTATTTTGTTATTTAAATTTTTGCTATTTAAGTTTAGGATCTAAATATAAAAATTGAAATGGGCCAAGTGAAGTTAAAAATTAAGTAATATAATAAATACTTTTAAATTTATTTAATAAAACTTCGGTTCTTCGGTGCACCGTAGTTTCGGGACCCTTACTCCGAACCGAAGAACCGAAGTTCCGGAAAAAAAAATCGACACCGAACCGAAACACCGAAGAATCGAATTTTTTCAGTTCGATTTGGTTTTTCGATATTTATGCCCACCCCTACTTAATAATGAAGCTCCAAACATATTCTTTTTACAAATCTAGCCAAAAATATGGCCCAACAAAATTATTAGATCGGTAATAATATATTTTTAGTATAGTAGATGAGTAAAAACAAATTTCGAAAGTATTGAATAAAAAATCTTGTTAAACTTAAAAAACAAAAAACATATAGAAGAGCCCGTACATGAAAAAAACCAATGCTAAATTTATATTTTTTTTCACCTTAGAGATTGGGCCTGTGCTAGCATGAGCAAATCGCCGCTAGTAAATAATATAAATCACATGTTTTATAATATATACATGATACATATAGTGCATGGTTCCTACAATATAGTAGCTTATCTGGCCTTCCAATAACTTTTGGAAATTTTTTGAAACAAAAACTGAGGTACTGAATGTTTTGGAAATTATCCTTAGTCGATTTAGAAGTTATTTTCGAGTTTTTTTTTTTTAAAAAAAGGTTATTATGCATCTCAATCCGATTTCTCTGGAAAAAAATGATAGCATCAAAGAAATGAAAAAATGAGATGGTGATTTTTATATTTCTGCGAAGCGGATATTATTAATTCAATCGCTTGGCTAATAAAAAGGATCACATTTTTTACTTTAACCAAACACTTTATTCACTAGCCACACTCTTTTTGAGGTAAATTCCTAAAAAAATGAGTTCACAAAGATGTGGATGAACAAACCTTTCTATAATCTTTGTATGAATAAACTTTTCTATAGTTAAATTGTTGATTAATATGTGTATTTCCTTTAGGTAATTACAACGTAATTCTCCGTCTGATGCTTTAAAAAAAATATCAAAATACTTGTGTCTTTCATCAATGTTATTACATTAATTGCGTTTTATATAAAAAATTCTTTCTTTTAGTATAATAAAATTGACATGTTATTATCGTGCAATGCACAATTGTAAAGACTAATATATTATAGAGGTATGAATTCCAAGTTAAATATTGAACGATGAAAATATCTTCAAAATCAATTGATCTACTTTTATGTCCTTCATTAATTGAATTACTTTTTAACAATAATGCCTAAAAATGTAAAAATAATTCATATAGTAGAGTTCAAGTCATTTTATAGTCTAACCCATTTTTAGCTCATTTTAGCTCAAATAACTTTTGAACAGACTTTAACCCTACCTATTTAAATTTGCCCAATTCCAATCTAACCTCTCCATTTTACACTCTTAATATAACGATTGATTTGTGTGCAACAATAGCATACCCCATCTGGTCCCATACAATGGAGTCTAGTATATGCAGACCTAATTATTTCTACCTCAGAGTTGAGATAGAGAGGTTATTTTGATTGATTTATGTAGTGTTATAATTTATAAATTTATAATGACTAGGTTGATATCCTTTTGAAGTTAATTTTCATATTAGGGAAAACTAACTTAAGAGAGTGATAATACTTAATGTGCTAAGTGCTTTTATTGAGATACTATCTAACCAACTATGAGTCTTAGTGGGTAGGTTATGGTTGAGTATTAAAAAGTAAATTAAAATTATCTGTCTAATTACCTTTTACATGTATATATTATGTGGATACATTTTTAAAGAAGCAAAGATATGTATATGGTATTTTAGGGGTGTACACATTGCATGTTTCCCTATATGGACATTTTCGTATGCAAACATTTTTACTCCCCTAAATATCATTTTCCCACTATCATAAATCCAATAACTCTTCCCGCGTCTTAATTAATGTGATGTAGTTTGACTGGATATGATATTCAATAAAAAAGATTTTTGAAACTTGTGACTTAAAATAAGTCATAAATATTTGTATGACTATAAAACATCTCATTAAAGTTAAATTATTACTCTCTCAGTCAACTTTTGTTGGTTATGTTGTCCTTTTTGAAAGTCAAATTGACTCATTTTCAAAGTTAAATTAAATTACATTAATTCAATATTTTAAACAAAAAAATTTAGATATTCAAAAACTACACGAAAAAAGACTATAAATTGCAATTTTTTGTATATCAATATGATGAAAGATACATTTTATAAAAATGTTAGTCAAAAATTTTATAGTTTGACTCTAAAAAAAGGAAAATCATGACAAATAGACAGAAAGAGTATCAAATATAGAAATATTCTTTTTTAAGTCCGACTAAAAAGAAAAAATGTGTCGCATAAATTGATACACGTACTTATAAGAGTGTTGATGTTTCCTTCCACCTAGATTTTCTATAAATTGAATTTTAGTCATTTTTCAACCAAACAAATTATCAATTTGGTGCTTGAGTACACTATGGTTAGCTTTCAAGCTATTCTTGTTTTCATTAGTATTTTCATTTTTGTTAATCAATGTGTAAGTGCAAATGAGGCTCAATTTTACCAAAATTATTATCAAAAATATGGAGGTGACCATATAATTGTTACTGACCAGGGAAAAGAAGTTTGCCTAATGATGGACCAATATACAGGTTTTGTTATTATTTAATTAAATATCAATCTCTAGCTCTATCAAATTCATATAAATAAAAAACAATATAGTATATTATGACTCATTTTGTTGGATTCAGGTTCTGGATTTATCTCTAATCAACATTTTGGTTCTGGAGATTTTAGCATCGACTTAAAAATACCAAACAAGAACAGTACAGGAGTTATAACAACATTTTACGTACGTACATTTCTTTGATATATATATATACATACATGTATCTGGTAAACGATTAATACATTTATCTTCTCTTTTTTAAAATAAAACTAGCAAGTACTTACTCAAATGGATGGATCTAACATCGCAGAAGCAAACAACAGTCAGGGGTGGCTCAATAGAATAAGTGATTTAAATAATAACCTTAATAACATGCTTTAAACTTATTGATACAATTAGTAAGGTATATATAAGACAATATTTTCCAACCCTAACACAAGCTTATAGCTTCATTATCAAAGTTGTACACATTTTATGAATCTTAACGATGAATATATAACATATTTGAACATATATATAAATATCGTTGTCTCTGTTTAATTAATTGATTGATGATTGAACGTTTACAGTTAACGTCACTACCAATTAATGGAGATCCTGGAATACGTCATGATGAGATTGATTTTGAGTTTCTTGGAGGAGATGGAAAATATACATTAAATACAAATATATTTGCAAATGATGGAGGAAGTAGAGAGCAACAATTCAATCTTGAGTTTGATCCTACAAAGGATTTCCATACATATCGAATTCTTTGGAATCAATATCATATCGTGTAAGTATTTTTAGTCTTTAAGTTATATACATCGTCAGTATAATACATATTTGTTGTTTTAACATTTTTGTTTACTTCTTTGAAGATTCTATGCTGATGATGTTCCAATAAGAGTTTTTAAGAACAATACTAATTATGGAGTGAATTATCCAACAAACAAAATGCACATTGAAGCAACAATATGGAATGATACAAATTGGGTTGGAGATGTAGATTGGAGCCAAGGACCATTCAAAGCTTATTATCGCGATTTTTCAATTAATGGATGTCAATATCAAGAATCAAATCCTCAAGAATGTTATAATGATAACTATTATTGGAATACAATTACGAATCTTAGTCCAGATGAAGTTCAGAAATATGAAGATGTGAAGGCAGAACAAATGACTTTTAGTTATTGCATGAGGAACAATAGTATGAATTTTCCAGAATGCATGTTAAATTGATGATGATCTTATAATACTAATAATAAAATTATCTACGTAATGAATGCTTGGAAATATGAGCTTGACTAATGCTAACTGATTATGATAACAAATTACTAACTAATGTAAGTACTATAAATTCAGCTATAAGTACACTTGGCGGAGGCAGAAATTTAACTATACGCTCAGGGGGTTCCACTTTAAATATATACACGTACAAAAAAAAAAGATCTTATATATAGTGTAATTTTTTTACTGAGGGGGTTCGAACCTGGATACAATGTACGTACATCCGCCCCTGAATACAACTCATGTGCTAGCACCGTTAAGTTAGAAGTGTGGATATATATCACTACAACAAATTCGATTATCAAGGAGAAATTTTTTTATCACTTCAATAAATTCGTCTTTAGATATGGGTGACTAAAAGTATAAAAAAGTGATTTGTCATAAAAAGTGTAATTTTTATAAATGATAGTATGATTTTGTCAACATCAAAGTCAACACCAATTAGGAGATAGTAATTAAGAGACTAATTGGATGGTGTCTTTTTAAGTTGATTCATCCAACAAATAGTAAATTGGGAGTGAAGTCCATATGCAGTGAAACCTCTATAAATTAATATAGGTGGGATCATGAAATTTTATTATTTTATAGAGATATTATTTAATTAATAAATTAATATTTATTAATTTAAAGAATGATTTGAGATTTAATGAAGGTTAATTTTGATTATATCAAAATCATTGTATCTTACTAATTTATGTATCATATTTATTAATTTCACATAAAAAAATATTATACATAAAGTACAACGAATACATCAAAATTATTGTATCTTACTAAGTTATGTATCATATTTATTGAATTGTTACTATCGTGCAAACAAAAGAGCATGGATAACAAGTGTATTTTTTGATGAATACATTAATTCGTTTGACAACAAAATGCATGGTAGACGAGTTTTGCTTATGGTAGATAATTGTCCAACCCATAATAGAAATATTGAAGGACTACAAAATATTGAATTGTTTTTCTTGCCACCCAACATGACATCCAATATTCAACCTTGTGATGTTGGGATAATATGAGCTTTCAAGATGTATTATCATAACAGATTTTATCGTAGGATATTAGAAGGCTATGAAGTGGACAAACTGATCCAACAAAGATTAATCTTTTGGATGCTATCAATTTTGTTATCCCTGCTTAGACAAAGAATGTTCAGCAAAAGACAATAACAAATTATTTTCGACACTGAAAAATTCGCTCGGGGGATGCAATCTCGGAGAATTTGAATGAACCTGAGGTCATGATTAATGATCTCAGTTACCACAATAAAATGGATGTCAATAACTTGTTGGATTATCCGGTGAAAGTGATACATGTTCAGAGGTCCAGAGATTAGAAGAAATTGTGGATACCATCGGAAAAACAATGTTGATGATGAAGTTGAAGATGGTACTATACCTTTGGAACCAGTTATGCGTAAGGAAGCACTTATCACATCAGGAACTTTTCACAAATTTATGGTGTAGTTCAAATAGACAACACCGACGCTCTTGGATGCAATAAGAAAAGTTAGAGAAGAACTTCAACTAGATTTAAATTTTATGAAAAAACAGAACACAATAGAATCATATTTCACTAAATTGTCTTAGATATATTTGTACTTTTAAAGAATTATTAATTTATGATATTAATGAGACCATATATTTATATAGGGGTTCTGGAAATATATTATCTTATCGAAATTGGTGATTTTTTTCATTGGCCCAAGTCGGGACTGGAGGAAAATATCATTTTAGAGAGATTATTAATTTACCGAGAATTAATTTATAGAGGTTTTACTGTATACTACTTCCTCCCGTTCGTTCATTTTTATTTGTCATTGTTTGACTTGATACACTCATTAAGAAAATAATTATTGATATAGATATTTTACCATACTATTCCTACTAATTAACTTTTAGTATTGAGTCTTGAAAAATGATATGAAAAATAGTATTTAATGGTAAGGGTAAAACATGAAAAAAATAATTGTCTTTTCTTGTTATATATGTCAAAAGTGACAAGTAAAAATGAAAATCTATTTTAGGAATAAATGACAAGTAAAAATAAAATCTATTTTAGGAATAAGTGACAAGTAAAAATAAACGGATGGTGTATTTGTATAGTTCCAAAAAAATATTAAAAAATAAAGAGCACAATTTTGATATTTGTTTAAAATTGGAAGTAAATTAGACTTTTTGAAAATATTATAACTCTTAGAAAACCCTAGCCTCTTGCCTCTCCTATAAATATTAATGATGATTTATCAGTACCTCTCATTCTCAATGCAACTTAACCTATTGCGGCTGAGGTGGGAACTTCAATTCAATGAAGTACATCTCACCCACAATAGGTTGAGTTGCGTTGAGAAATTCAGGTTGAATTCTGTTGAAAAATCACTCCCAATATGAGTCTCTTCGTGAATTCTTCAAAATTAAATCCACAATACATTGAGCTGCGTCGAAAAATCACTTCCAACATGAATCTCTTCCTGAATTCTTCAAAATTAAATTGTAAGTTTTCCTCTTCATTGTATCTCCCTTATGTGTCATGATGTTATATCCATTTATGTTTTGATTCTTAATCTTTATATGTCAAAATGTGAGTTAAAAAAATATCTAATTGAATTGATTTACCGGATCTTTCATCTACGAAAATGGAAGAGATGTATGTTAAGGTGGCTTCATGAAATCAAGAAAGGAAATAAGTTTAACGAACATAGAGATGGAAAGAGATGGATTTTGCCCAAACACTTGATTCCAGTTTAATTTTAGTTTTAGTTATAGTATCTGGATTTTGATATAAGTTTATTTGACTGATGTTAAAATGAAATTAAATATTTTAAATCATAATTTTTATGTTAAATCCAAAAGTCTCTTTTAACCTTGAATAAATGGTCAAATCAGCATTGAAGGAAGAGTATGAAATTCATTTTTTCCCCATTTGACTATAAAGAAAGAAGTGGGTATTAATTTCATCAACTTTAAGTATCATCGGAAAAATATTTATTATAAGTCTGTAGACTAAATTTATTATATAAGTCACTTCTAAAATTTTCTATATGCTTAGAACATTCTAAGGTCTTTCAAGAATTCTTCCTAGATATTCTAGTAGTATTTCCAAGAAACTCTCTATTGCTCAAGAATCTTCCCACAATTGCTTATCAAGTAAGCTTCCAGATAGACAACTTTATACCACGTGGTGCCTATGTGGTGGGTAATCACACTCTCCCACTAGATGTTGTGACGACTGCGGCGTATTGCTGCTACATAAATTTTCTCAAATCTTGTCTTTGAATTATCACAAGTCTTCATACCGCTCCCATGTGGCTTCTTCTGGTGATTGTCCCTTCCAATGAATGAGGAACATGGTGGTAGCTTGTTGACCTTGCTTTCACCTAGCCTGATATATAGTCAATTGTATTCTCAATCATGCAAGACGGTGATAGTAAAAGGCGCATGACTCGATTGTCCTTTGTTTGGGTCATTCTTGTTTTCGTAGTATGGCTTAAGCATGTTGGCATTGAAGACATGATGAATCTTAAGGTGTGGAGGCATGTCAAGTTTGTATGTGATCTTTTTTCACCTTAGAAAGGATTTTAAATAGGCCCTCATATTTGCGAAATAGATTGTGGTGCATGCCTCATAGTGTCTTAAACTGTTAGGGTTAAACTTCATCATGACCATGTCCCCAACTCTATAGTCCGTGAAACACCTCTTGCGGTCTACAAATTTCTTCATCTACTTAGCTGTCTTGTTCAAGTAGGACTTAGTCGTGTCAAACTGCTCCTCCAATCCTTTCATATGATAAGCTCCCGAATTCTTTCCTTCGAACGCGGCTCATAGTGAATGTGGAGTTTGAGTCTGTTAGGTTGTGTCTAGCTCAACTTTAAGTATCATTTTTCGGTAAAATATTTATCTTAGAGTATGTAGGCTAAATTTTATCAATTTTAAGTATCATTGATTAGTAGCAAATTTTATTTGTGATTTTTTTTATTTTTCAAGATTTTAAATTTTTTGCAAGTCGTAAGCTAGTGTTTAGCAATAAATTTCCAAATGTTTTTCACAAGTCATTTTTTAGTGAAGTTTTGAGTGAAGCGTCACCATGCATTTGACCACAAGTCATTTTTGGGAGAAATATTTGGCTTTTAAAAAGAGTATGATTTATATCCATAAGTTCTAAAAATTATTTAAAATAACCATAAGTTTGTATTATCATTTTATAATAAAAATGTTGTGTGAAAAGACATGACAACGAACATAACTAAAATGAATTTGAAAAAAGAGGAAGTAAACAAAAGAAAATTACCATTAATTTGTATAGAAAAACTACTATTACTACTTGTAACTGGAAGTGACTTCGGAGAGCAAATTCGAATAAAAATTGTATAAAATATGTATATAACAGTATAAATTTTTGGGTAATTTATAAAATATAAAAACTTGGGATAATTATTAAATTTTTAAAAATTCTCAAATACTAAAATTCAACCCAAATTCTAATTTTTTTTCCCCAAGAACTTGGAAATTTAAGATATTTGCCAAGTAATAATAATTATGATCAAATACTAATTTTTAAATTTTTCCCAAATATATTTATGTTCAAACGAATCCTAAATATTCCATCAATTATTAGAAATATAATAAGTATGATTAGATACGTGAATTTGTTGCATGGACTATGCGTAGCACGTGACAACAATTTTGTTCTACTTGAATTATACATTGACTTACTTGAAGTAATTAACTTACTGCTACATATATAGATCCAGTTGATTCGAATTTTTCAAATATATAATCAAATTATTTGTGTTAGATTTTTAAATCTATATATCAAATCAAATTATTAAGGGTTTTTCAACTTCAGCTTTTTTTTTGGATCTTTGGATTTTTTCCCCATAAAGTATTCATATAAACATATACATTATTAACGTGTGCTTCAAATATTTCTTTAGTCCTACCAAAATATAACTATCTAAGGTGTTTCTTAAGAAAATAAGACTAATATATTCAACAAATATTGCAAATTAATTATAACTCATAATGAAAATAATCATAATTTAAAAGTACTAAATCATGCTAAATAAGTCTAATAAGTATTAATTATTCATTAAAGAAAAACTATAATTAGGTTAGGTATCTTGATTGTCTGAGTCAATGTAAACTAAAATAAAATTATTGTCATTCTTAGAATTGAAATGATTTTTTTGTAAACATTATTAGTATTAATTTAATTTTTATTTGAACTTTATTAGAGTTACTAATATTTATGGACTATGACTTTTATTGGACCATTCAAAATTCTAAGTCTCAAACTTGAAATACTATGTAAAAAGATAAAATTATCAAAAAGTGTAAAAAATATTTATAAATTATGTCAAAGTAAATACTTTTATATATAAAGTAAATTTTAAAAATTGTAAATATATTGTCGGATTGGATCAAAAAATGAATCCAACCAAAAAAATCGAGTCAAACTGGAAAAAAAATTCGACTAGTAATTTAGTTTGACTTGGTTTGATATTGATAAAAAAATCGACTATACTTGAGTTGATTTGGGTTTAACTAAAGTCAACAGGAGATCAATATAACCAACCCGACATTATATATATAGTTTAAAATTA